>VWZT01006494.1:122310-134845 GCA_013397055.1 Pachycephala philippinensis
AAAAAATCAGGCAGCTGGTCACACAGAGCTCTGGCAGCCTCAGAGGCAGCCCCAGCCATCGGAAAGGCAAAGACAATTGCCCACAACTGACCTCGTGGAAAAGGGTGCGCTCCTGCATTGCTCAGTGACCTGCAGGAGCTCAGGACCTGGTCATGCTCTTAGGACCTTTCGTTGAGCACGAAACTCTTATAACCACCAGGTCTGGGTCCCACCCCCCGTCAGTGCAATTAGGATTAGGAATTCTGAGCAGGGGAACAGCCAGAGGCTCTAATAAAGATCCAGCTCCTCCTTTGCTCAGTTCTGTCCATCTGTGGAGCATCTGCATGTATTATTTGTAGTCCTTCTCCAGTTCAGCTAAACTGTGAGCAGCCAGCAACAGGTTCATCGTGAATTTTGCATTAACTGGATAATGAAAGAGAGGAGCTTTGCTATATCAACTACTCCCTGAAACCATCTTTTGTACCACCCTCCTCATCGTCCTGTCTAGCTGGCTCATGTGACCCCAGCTCTTTTTCTTGGTACTTTATTTAAATAACATGTGAGACATGACCAGCAGAGCTGCACTGCTCTGTTGGAGCCAGAAATTTAAGTATGATGAGGCAGAAAACACCAGCAAGAGTGCAAGTGGCTTCTTGGGCCAGTATCCAGCCACCTTCCAACCTGGATGGAGATGGGTAACTGCCAGAGGCAGCCTAGACCCACACTGCTTTGTTTCTGTGAGCACCACAATGATCTTCCTCACCAGTTTTTAAAATTCAAGATCTCTCTCCCCTTTATAGAACATTTTACCCCCAACTGTCTGCACAGGAGCTTTCCTACACTGTCTGCCCACAGCTAGACTCAGTTTAAAGAAGTCTGGTTTTACTTTTGTTTCTTCATAGGCTGCTTGTTTGGTTGCACGTCTGGGGTTGTATCTACTACAGTCACAGGTTTCTCAGTTTCCTTACAGGATGCTATACTCCAGCAGTGTTGATGAGCCATGGTTCCATGATTTTTTTCACCAGATTTTCAGGTCTCAGGGAGTTTTTGGAAGGGGGATGTAGCTCCCTTATTTACCTGTCTAAGTTTTAGGTCACTGCATGGGTCAACCACTGGGAGGATGTGACTCAGTCTCCCTCAGCCACAATGATTCCCTCCCTAAATGGCTCTCAGATGTCTCTCCTTTAGGGGAATAGCTTGGTACCTTACACCCAGTTGGATGTGTGGCTCAGACAGGCTGATCTCTGTCCAGTGCTTCCAAGAAGTCACCAATCCAGCAGCTTCTTCAAGCTGCCAGGAATTCAGTCCTGCCAAGCCTTCTCCAAAGAGATGGTGATGACACAGTGCACTTCACAGAAGGGGAGAAGCCAGCCTACCTCCTAATATCATCCCTGCTAGCCACAGGGAAGTGGGTGAAAAAAATGCAAAGCACTGGAAAATTGGACCTCTCCCCTTGTCATTAGTGTCCCAGCAGTGGAGGGAATCTCGGGGGATGGAAGTCAACATTCTGCTGCTGGACTTGGCCCTTAACTTCCACAGGGGCTGAGCCTTAGCTGGTTTGAACTCAGTATCTCAATTCTTCCATTTGTTACCTAAACCAGGCCAATGTTTGTCATTTTTGGAAACTCATTTCATGTAATCATAACTCCACGGTACAAAGAAAAAATACATTAAATAAATACCAGCGTGTTTTGTGACAGAAAAACCAGATACACTGTATGGAAAATATAACCTCCTTCCATCTGGAAATGGCTTGGGATTATCTACTTTTTCTTGTAACTCATTTTCTGTGTGTCTCTACTTTGAGAGTGGTTTACTGCAAACATCTCTGTGTTCTCTTTGCTGTATTGATTCGTAAGAAATCCTTTTACAATGAAATCATGTTTTCCATGCACCAAAAAAAAGTCAGATAGAAAATGAAGAATATTATTGTAACAGGAAAATGGTTAGGACAAAGAAAGCTTATAATTTTGTAAACAGAGGTTGGGAGGAGGCTTTTGGGATTGAGTTTCTGGGCAGCGAGTCAGAGGGTTTTTCTTTTCTTATTCTGAAGACTCTACTGGCAAGATCTACAGCCCAGAAAAAACCCCCAGAAACATAAACAGTTGTCCCCTCCAACACGAAATTGATAGCTTAATTAGCAGAACCGAGAATTTGATGAAGGACATGCTGAGGAACCTTGGCCATCTTGAAGAAGTGTTATAAACTTAGAGGTCTTCTCTCACCACTCCCAGTGGGGACTTAGATATTATCTTCTATTGCTGAATGTTTAAGTGAACAAAGCCAAAGGATTTCGTGCTGCAGACAGGATGGTGTCACCCATCCTGGGGGGGCAAAGAGCAGGCGAGGAGAGTGCGTTCCAACTGAAATGAAGGTTTTTCAATTAAAATCCATTGGGGAGAAAAAAGGACAACAATCTCTTTCCCCTCCCATTAATCACAGTGAGTAACGGGGAGAAGGGGGTGATGGTTGTGGAAAGGAATGACGTTTGGCTAAGAAAAACAGTTTATGTTATTTACAAACACTTAGCAAAGCAGGTGATTACTGATGTTTTGCTTGTTTAAGCCATTCTTCTCTTTTGGATAACCCAACATTTTTTGTGGAACAATCAAGAAAAATATGCAGGAAATTGTGAAATTTTTTTTCTGCTATTTTTGTCTGTTTCTACAATTGCCAGCGATGACCAATTTGGTTTCTAAACATTGCCACTCTGCTTAGTGGGAAGGCATGTGTGGAATGACTCCTCCTGAGGGAACCATTCTGTGCTGCCTGTGAATCTTCACTTCAATGTATTTTGGCAACAGGGAATGGGGAGAGAGAGAGAAACTGGCAAACACCTTCTGGTCAGTTCCACACAACTCACCTGGAATTGATTTTCAAGAGACCCATCTTCATCTGATGTAAATCGGTACAGCTCCATCGCCTTTGCTTGGTTGGGCATTTTCCAAAAGTCTTGTGTCAGTGAAGGCAAAAGCTTTGCATGTCATAGGTCTCTCTGTCCCAGTGTCCTGCCTTTACCCCCTGAAGCTATGTCCTCCAGGATGGCTGGAGATGCATCTGAGTCCTAAGCATCTATTTCAGATTTCTACACCAGTGGGAGACAGGTACTTAGCTGGAGATTTTATTTGTCTGCTTGGGCAGAACCAGGGAAATTCCTTTCTGGGGAATAGGGCCCTTCTGTGTTCAGTGCCAGTGACACATTTGAAGCTGCTGATCTGGGGATCTGGGGCCTTCTAAGCACTGGCTCTCATTTCACAGCTTAGAAAAGTCTCCAACCCTCTCGTCCAGGTTCACCACCTCCTTTTCCAGCTGTAAAAATAACCCAGGGTGGGACAGAGAGCCACAACCTCTCCCCTTCCCGTGGACATCAGCAGATGTCGTGATGGATGGTGTAAGTCAACTTTGTGGAGGTGTCATGGAATTTGGCTGCAGAAGGAACTTGGTTTATTCTGTCATTCATCAGTCCTGTGATTGCTGCCTGACAACTGGCAAAATCAGCTCATTTTATTCAACCAACAGTGAAACTCAAGATCTCTCCCTGAGCTCTGCTTGGATGTCTTTCCAGCTGTCTGCATGCCCCTGTTCTCCAGATGGCTCCAGCCACCCAGGCATGGCCAGTAAGTAAGATTTCAAACTGATGATGAGGTTTAGCTCTGACCTAGGCAGATACAGGGACAATTAGCCTTAGGTCAGTTTGGCAAAGTTGACAAATCAAATTATTCCTTCTGTTTTGCCTCCCTCCCTGCAGATGATATTTGTTGCTGTCAGGTGTGATCCAGAAGGATGCAAGTATTTCTGATTGGAGAAAGACTTGGACCAATAGGAGTAAAATTCCCACATCCATGCTTTTTTGGACGATGTGTCTCTGCTGTTAACCTGCAGAGCAGCAATGGGGATTCACCCCAGGCACTGAGGCAGCAGTGAGCTCTTGGAGTCACTGGTCATCTGGAAACATGGGACACAGTTCCCTACACATTTGGGTTGATTCTGAAAACAATTGTGCTTTCTCTAAAACTTTCTCTAGTTTCCTGTGCTATTTTTCTGATCCTCCCAGATGTGCAGGCAGGAATGAGAAAGAACATCTCAAGAGTGAGACACAAGGGAGAGGTTCCACATCATAGAATCATTTTATCTTCCTTGGAAGACTCTTTGGGTTAATCTGGGATCTCTCTCTTTCATTTCCAGTGCAGAATCCATGCTCAGGAGGAGGACTGGAAATCCTGAACTGTGGTAGGAGCAATAAGTTTCTTCTAGCGTGGATCTCATTGCCAGCTGCAAGATGAAACAGTACTTCCCATGGTCACTTGCCAGGACTCTCTGAGACAGATTCCTGTCAGATTCCTCTGCCCTGCTCATCCATCTCAAATCACAGCTGATACACCTGATTTCGGCTTGATGAGACAGCTGTAGTTGTGGTGGACAGTGCATCAGAGAGCTCGGGGAAGCTGCTTAAGTCCTGTGGATTGACAGTCTTCACAGCTTTCACTCTTCAGCTCATTTTCCAGTTGTAGTCCCTCTCCCTGCCATGGACAAGTTTCGACATCCCACCCTAGTCCCAGACAGAGCACTGAACAAAATGCAGTGTCGCAAGGGTTCACAATTCCTCAGCTCATCCCAGCACCTTTCTTTCAGCATCTTTCAATTTGTGCATCCTAGGAAATGGTGATATTTCGCTCTCTGAGACCAGGCTGCCTAGCCCAATTCCCAAAACTTGTAGTCTCAAGCTCCAAGTTGACGGTTATCCTTGCCCCTTCTGCTGTCATCACTTGTGATCAACACCCGGGGTTTCTGAGAGAGGGCTAGAAATACCACAATGCATAGAACTGAGCAGCACGATAATATAGGTATGGGGAAATCCTCTGATGATGCATCTTGTGCCCAGGATAGTGGTTTGGAAAAGGTTTGTCAACTTTGGATAGTTTTCAGGGTCTGAACAGCTAATAACATCCCTGTTCATGTCAGAAGATGTGTCTTTTGGTGGATGTGACAGGCAGTGTGTGCTTGTGGTCAGAGCACTTCCTCCTAATTGCCCTGACTCTATCCATGACCCCATCTAGGCTCGAGCCGCCCATTGAACTTCAGTATTTTCTCAAGCATCTCCTCAATTCAGCTGCCTCCAGCTCTGAAAAATGGGGCTGCTTGAGCAGTGTGGTTTCTTTGACTGCATGGCAAGGGCTGACATGACCTGACAGTAAGCAATGAGAGAGGTTTCAGTTGTGCTGTCCATTACAGACACAAGGCTGGGGTGGAGGAAGAGGAGTGCTCCTGTGCTAGCTGGATAGTTTTGCCAGACCTGCGTGTGCACCCTGGTTGTAAAGACTTGCTGGACTTTGCTTTCTGAAACGGTTCACTTCAGTCATTTCCCAGTCCTCCCAGTCCTGCTCTTCCTCTGTTTCCCATCCCACCGTGTGCCTGTTGGTCTCATTGCCTGCACAGATGTTTCTGGGCATCTGAGCAAGCAGCGTGTTCCTGCCTGCAAAATGCAGCCCCACAGCTTTGTTGGGAAGAGCTGGGTGGATGACAGTGCCTGACCAGGGGATTTCTCCCTGTGTTGAACCACATTTCAAAGACAGACCCTTCTCCTGACCTGGGGTAGGACTGAGCTGGGCAAGAACAGTCAGATATGAGGGATTTGCACAGGGGATGAGTGAGAACCTTCAGGCCCTGGACACAAAAATATCTCTTCTCATGGGACTGAAAACAGCAACCTATATGACATTAGACTGACATTGTTGAGCTTCACCCAGAATAGGGCTGAAGTGAGCAACCATGAGAGATTTTGCCAGGGCTTCAGTGGGACCAGGATTTCACTGAGACTGAAAGCCTCATTCTGCCACCACTGCGTTCTGTTTCCTCCCCCAAGTACTTCTGTGCCCCTTTCTCTCGAGCACAGTTCCTGCCCTTTACCTAAGCCTGGGGGCTATTGCTAGTGTGTGTTGTGACATTAAGTATTAGCAAACTTGTTGAAATTTGTCAAATATAGTTTTGGAGGTCTTCATTAATTCAGGCCTGACTTTGACTCTAGACACAAACTCCCAGTCACCTGCAGAAAGCCCTGAAAACATGACATGGAAGGACAAGCTCCTTACAAGAGGACCTCTTGGACACTGAGATGTGTCCTTAACCCTCTAACCCCCTTGAAGGTAGCAACTGTGTTCAGGGACGAGGAGTAGACAGAATCTGTACTCCTGCAGCCAATATTGGGAGAAAAGGCAGCAACTGGATTGGGAGATCTTCAGTCTCCTCTGGGGATACTTGAGATAGTGGAGATAGCACGTTCTGATGATCTCTTTGCTTTCAGACCCCATCTCCACACAGGGTGAAGCGGAACTTGCTGACCCTCAGATGCAGAGAGGGGCACTCCAGTCAAGGAGCACCCAGGAAGATGGCAATGCCATGGCTTGGGAAATGTCTGCCAGGAGCAGATGACTTTAAAAGAAAAAGAAAGCCAACCGAAATGCTACGTGTTGGAGGAGGAAAGCAGAGAAGTCCCTCAGCTGTTGAAATTGCCTTGTCAGCATCTGTGAGCGGTTGGCTGGCTTGCTGGCTCTGACAAAAATTGATGGGGACCATGTGGCAGTCAACACGGGAGAGGGTGGGAGGGTGCCAAGTTTTCCTACGTATATGTGTGTGTATATATGTGAGTGTGTATTTATTATCCCATCTCTTCTGCAGTTGCCTGTGTGACTCGTGCCAGCAAGCTGTGGAGATGTGGCCTTTCCCTGGAATGAGGAATGCGTCAAGGAAAGTGTGGTTGCATATACTTATGAACATATGGAGGCCCTGGAGTCACGCCACACGGTTTGCCACTAATTGAAATAGGCTGACTAACCTCTTATTGTGGCCACCAGGAGCAACCCCGGGGAGGGGCTGGCAGAGGGGGAGGGGAGTGCTGTGCATGGGCACAATACAGCTTCCAAAGCATGACTGGGAGAAACAAACAGCTCCCCCTTCTCCTCCACCCATTCCAGGATGGAGGGAGGAAGCTGCAGGGATGCAGTGAGCAGGTTGTCCGCACACAGCAAAAGCAGCACAGACACAGATAACTTCTGGCTGCTCCTATACAGCTGAATTTCCAGGGTATGCTCATGTATGGCCCAATGCTGACTGTCCTCCTCGTGCCCACACAGTGTCCAAAGTGAGCTTGCAAGAATAAGCTGGGTCTAGGCTGAGGGACTTGTAAGCTTCAGTAGTGTGGAAGAAGAGTGCTTGTCTCTTCCTCCAGGTACACTTCCTTCAGACTGCAATGCACCTGAGCATTTTTCATCACTGCACTTTTCTTAGACAGCTTTCTGCTGCTGGATCCTTCCTACAGATGCTCACACGGCTCCTGAGTGCTCAGACACATCCAGGCTGAGGTACTCCAGGGGCTTTTAAAAGGTCACCTGCTTTGTTTCTTGCATGTATTACAAGAGGTGGCATTTGAAGTGGTGGAGGTTTAGCATCATCTGTCCTTGGGTTATATCAGCGATGTGAAATCTTGCTGTGAAGACAGCCAGAGACAAATACCTCTGTGTATTTTAACCCAGATGTCTCTGGATTGCCCTGGATCCAGCATCACACTCTGTTCAGTTTTTTCCCAGCTATGGAGTGGAATACCTGCTTGGACAGCTATTACCATCTCCTGACTGCAGACTTCCCGTGAAGCTGTCTTGCACCTCAGACCTCAGAGGTTCAGCCTACATTTTTTGGCCATGAGGGGACCTGGGTATGCCAGAAGACTGGCTGCCTTGGGGAAAAGTCTTCCAGCTTTAGGTGGTATGTTGATCATTGTGAAAGATGCAGCTCACATCACCCCTACTTCTTTATAACTATGTTGGCAGGTGAATTCCTACCAGCTTCTCTGCTTTTTTTTTTACCCATCACTTGTGTTTATTTCAGAAGAATTTTGTCTGTCCTTCAGGAGCAGCTGCGGAAAACATGGATGAGAGAGCACCCTTGTGATTTTGTCAGATCCATCGCTTCAAAGCTCTTATGAATACCTCAGCCAGCTAAGCCTGTCCAGGTTCAAAGCACCTCCAAACCCAGGTCCAGGGTTTATTTTTCTGTAGAAATGGAATAGAGGAAGTAAATTAAAACTGAGACAAATTCTGAATTACCTGTGTAGTGAGGGTATAACATGCAGAGAAGCAAAGAAAGGTATAAGGTTCTCTAGAAACAAAATTCACCAGAATATAGGGAACTTACCTAGGGAATTTTCAGCAATAAAATGGGATGCCACTGTTACCACTGTTATTAAAGGAAACTAGAGTTTAAAAAAAAAAATTCAGACAAAAAATGTTTACGAGATCTCATCAAGAATATATTGCACTTTTGTAATCAATTTTTCAAATGGAAACAATCATAAAATGTTCCCCATTTTGTTAATTGCTCGGGTCCAAAGGGAAATAATATGCAATATGCTTTTCTACTTTATTTATAGTTTTCGTAACAGGCTGAATGAGTGTTTTCCTTGTGTTGATCTAGGAATTTGCTTAACTGATTTTGATGTATAATGTTGTAAGAATACTTTAACAAAGATTCAGAGGATTTTCTGAAATGGATCTGCAGGCTGATCCATTCATCATCAGACACTCTGGATGGGCCCAGAATATCCCAGGGAACCTCACTGCCGATGGTGAATCTGTACTTTACAGTTCCTTAAATCCATTTTCCTTGGGCTGCTGAATCTTGGGTAGATCTCTGACTTTCTGCTTTTGTATAATAACATATGAAGTCAAGTTTGACAATGCCTTTGAATGGAAATGAATATGTAAATACTATTACAAATATGTATGTTAGGAGGCAGCTGAAGGCTCATACATGGCTGTAATCATCTTAATTGGATCTCCATGTCCCAGAGATCTAAAAGACGAGAGACAGCAGCTGGACAATGGGTAAATGGGAAGGGGGAGGTGACAGAATATGTGTGACCGATAAATATGATAGGAGATGTGCAATTCCCAGCTGGCCAGGGATGGTGACCACAACTTGCCGTCTGTTCAGAGCTAACCCTACACTACACTTCACTCACAGCACACACTGAGTTTCTTTCACCACTGAAATCTTTCGATTATACAAAATAAAAACCCAAAAAACAAAAAAACAAAAAAAACCCCAAAAAACAAAGAAAAGTAAGAAGAAAACAAGTATCTCACCATCCTCCCCTCTCTTTACACATATTTGTGCCAGGTCCAGAAGGAGATCAGGGAAGGAAAAGGCTTTTTGCGCCTGGCATAGCTGGGCAAGGAAGCCCAGGATAAAGTAGCAGAGGTGGCATTCCAGACGTTGATACGTGAAGAGTATCGGGTGTGTGATAAGACACAGCAGGTGGGACGAGGAGATCAATCCTCACTGGGTACAGCTACGCGCTAACTCTGGTGCATCTCCTCTTGCATCAGCCTCTGGAGGGAAAACTGCAGACACCTGTCCTCCAAAGCAGTGATGTGACCAGTGAAAAGAGGGGTGTTGGGTAGCGGAGAGGATTGAGGCCGTTTTAAAAGCAAGCAAAGAATTTTGTTTGGCATCAGTGCTCTGGTACCTCCCCAGGCATGTGCTGGTGCCAGGTGCTACCAGGAGAGTTGTGCTTTAGTGTTCCTGTGTCAGCACCGGCTGCAGAAATCAACACCATGCCGATCCCTTGGGCACTGGGGTTTGCAGCTTCCACTCACTTCCTGTGTGTTCTTCCTGACCATCCAGAGCACCATCTATACCAATGAGCACATGTATGTTCTTGTGTCGGGACACGTCTGTCTGACCTGAACAATATGATAAAGGGGACAAGGACACCCATTTATGGAAAACCTGAAGCCTAAAGTTGGCCTAAATGATTGTGTGAATGGGAAAACTGAGGAAGCTTTGTTTTTAATGCAACTTTAAGGTGAGCATCTCTGTGGATTCTCTGAAGCCTTGTGAAGGGTTGAGCTCATGCAGCAGTGGGTGTTTTTATTAGACCTATAAGTTTCTTTTTTTTTCTTCCACTTGGTCAGTCATTTTCATAAAAGAGAAAGTTTCTATTTTGGAGACTTATACTCCTCTGTTATATTTTCTTAAAACTGACCTGTGAGTTAAAAATCTATTAGGAAGGACCCAGACAAATGTATTGGCAGACTAAAAGACAATGTGATCTCACATGCCTGGTTTCCTAAGTAAACCTGCCTGAAAGCCCCAAGGATCATTAGTACATCATCTGTTACTTCCATCAGCATTTTTTGAATGCAGGAGTGTGATTTCTCCCAGAGCAGATGGGACCTGGCATCTCGTTAGAAAGATTTCTTTGTAGTGATCTGTGCAATATTCGCTCATCCCAAGGGAAACAGTGAACAGGAAAGGTAGCTCTATTTTCCACATGTCCAGCTACTCTGAAACCAATGACACGGTAGCTGAGGTGGCTTGCAGACCCAGCCTGCATGAAAACTGCAGCTCACCACAGCTCCTATGGCTTTGTGATAGCTCAGCAGCCGCAGAGTGTGTTTCCCTGGCTGTTGTGACAGTATAAGCCAGCCCTCTGGCTCTCCCTTCTGTCTGGAGATTTCCCCATCAGGCATATTTTTGAGTTCTGTGGGTTTCTTTGAGGAAAAAGTCCCTGCAGAAATGGTCCAACAAGTGGCAAAGGTAAGGCTGGCTGACAGGTGCTCCTGTAGGGAATTTTAATTGCCTTGGATGCAACTCCAAGAGAAAACCATGTTGAAGATCTCTGAGATGTTAGGCTGCATTAACATCTCTCAATCTCTCTCAAAGCAGGGGGTTCAAAGTGTTCCAGCCTAAAGTAAGCTGCTTCCCACGGATCTCAATAGGAACCAAAGTAGCCCGTCACATAAAACACACAAGGAGGCCCAGTAGTGGCAAAAAATTGAAATGAAAATATTTCCAATGGCTTTTGCTGAGATTTGAGCTGTGTTGTGGGCAAAGCTTGTTTCTGATTTTGTGATTGTTTTTGTCCCTGCCTGATGAGCACATTACATAGCAAAGCCAAATCCTTAGCCCTCTGGCCTCATACGTCTCCTCTTCACCTCTTGTTTCTTCATACGCAGATCTCCTCAGTTCCCAGCCAAAGCACACCCTGATCCAAGCTTGCTCAGGAGGTGCTTTCTGCCAGAAACTTCCCCTGGGAGATTTAAGAAACAAACAAACAAACCAAGCAGCCTTCACAACATCCCGATGACAAACAAACAAACAAACAAGCACACACACACACACACACACACATGATCCCGTGTTCCTGAAACAGCATCTGACCCTGCTCTCCAGAGCCCAGGTGGTAAACACAGAGCACTGTGTCAGGGTGAATACTTGGAGCAAACTGCAAATCACTGACTTCTTCCCTGGGGAGGCAAGATGAAAACTCCAGCAAAACCTGTTTTGTGCTTCCAGTCCCTCTAAAAAAGAATGGAGTCAGGATGTTGTTCCTACAGTCATTTCCTACTCAACAAGTGTCTGTTTCCTTCCCTTCCTTCTCCTTTCCTTCTTTGTAAGCAAGACAAAAGTATTTCAGTGGTGTTGGGTCTCTCTTGGAAACATGCCTCTTCACCACTGCAGGTGGGATTGGCAGGCAGTGTTTCCTAGGGCTTCCAAGCTCACATGCCATGTCTCTGGACTACCTGCATGTTCCTCCTGGCCAGAACTGCCTGTGCTTTGTACTGAAAATGCTAAGAGTCTGGCAAATGGTTCCTCTGAACGTTGCCTCTTGGAGAAAGTCCCATCCTTGGGTCTGGAAAGATGGTTTAGACATTAAAAATGGCCCTGTCTCTGCTTCCTGAGCCCAAGGTCCGTGGAAGGAGGAGTCCCCATTGGTTTGGTCCTGTGTATGCTGGATAGACTGATGTACTACACCACAGAAGTGTGGTCCCTCTCTTCAGCATGGAGGAGCAGGCTAGCTGGGTCCTGTGGGGACAGTCAGACAAGGTGCATTAGTGACACGTCAGGCAAGTGGTTGTCTCTTACAGGTCTGGCTGGAGTGCTTGGAGATTATACTGAGATGAAGGAAATGATTTTGTGAGATGTCCCAGTGCAGACTCAATGCTTTACTCTTTTGCTGAAATCACTCCTCCACTCACAACACCCCTGCCTCTGGCCTCCCTTGGTATAGAAGCTTTTCTGGCAGGTCCCTCAGTGTAGGCATTAATTGCCCTAACTAACTTACCTGGGACCTCCACCCACACCCTTGGCCCCACCCCAGGAGCCCAATTACAGCTTGTCCCAGGGTGCTTAGTTCTTTCCTCTAGTCTTGCTTCTGATTCTGCCTTCTGGACAGACTTTGAACTTGTATCCCATATTTGTCCTCTAATGTGAATTGTAGCTCGTCTTTTGCCTTGTAGTTGTTCCTGACTGAGTTCTTTGTATGAACTCAGGACTAATTCATTGGTTGCCTCCTCTGGGGTTGTTGTTGTACCTGGTGATCAGCATGTGGTCCTGCTCCAGAAGACAAGCTTCTCTGGGGACACTTGTCAGTGTACACCTTCCTTGGGTGGATATTCCTGCAGCTCTTCCTACAAAGCCCCTTCATCCTAAACTCTGCCACTAACAAGCACAAAGCTTAGTCATATATATCTATTTTGGTGTGGGTTTTTTTTTTTTT
>VWZT01006494.1:134854-260746 GCA_013397055.1 Pachycephala philippinensis
TTTTTTTTTTTTTTTTTTTTTTTGGGTTGTGTTGATTATTTTTGTTTTCTGCATAGAAAGTATTAGCATACTTGTAGCATTTCCTGTGTTAAATTAGGGTTTCCTGTAATATTTTTGACACAATGTCTTGATAGTTCTGCATGCAGGTTTAGTATGTTATTCCACCAGAGCTGCCTTGGGACAAGGAATGTCTGGTGGAGTCCATGCTTGGTCTCTAAACACCACATCTGAGTGCAATACCTCCAGGAAACGTTGGACTTATCAGTCTAGCATTAACTGGAGGTGAGTTCTTGTCTTTCATGCTCCTCTTCTGATGCTGACCCAGTCCACACTTTTGCAGTGTGGGTGGTCTGGGGCTGCAGCACAGAGCCTGGGTCTCGGGATCGTGCTGTTGTGGGCTGGGGTGAAAGAGCCTGGAGTTCCTGGTCTAGTGGGGCTCACAAACTGAGTGTGCTTTATGTGTGCTGTGGGCACTGGCCAAAGCTGAAAGCAGGGTGAGATAGAAACCTGGGTCCTTTACACTGGGAGACGGAAAAAAAAATGTGGGTACTGCAACAGAAATACCATGCAGAGATGGCTAGAAGGCAGGGGATAAATAAAATGATAAGGGGTGCATGGAGAGACCTGTAATGTGGGAAGAGCTGATCACTATCACCTAGAAATCCTACACCAGCATAGCCCCCCTCCATCTCCCCCGGATCATGCTCTTTCCAGACTCTCAGTCTCAGCCAGTGTTGCCCTTTTAGGGGCAGGCAGGGAGAGCAGAGATAAGCAGATGTGGAGCACACAGTGGATTTTATAATAACATGGTGGTTATAGACAATTGCCTAATGAGGACCAGATGGTCAGTTTTATTTTAAGTTGCCCTTTAACAACATTCCCATCTAAGCTGTGTTTTTTAAGTAATAGGTTTTTAATGAGATGCCCATAAGATCTTACAACACATCAGGTTTTAATCATGCCGACCTATTTAAATGGCAGTGTGTGTCTTTAGCACTCCTTTTACATTTTTATGGTGTTTAATTCCTTCCCACCACTATTCCTCACCCCAAACCTCAAATGGGCTGTGTCAAAGGGATCGTTCCTCTCAGCACTGGATGCTGCCCCTGCTGAACTCATCCGTGCTATTCCAGACTGAGCCCGGGAACAGACCTCCTTCCAGGAGAGAGAAAGCATCTTCTTCCTTCCCTCTGAGGTCAGGGTGCAGCTCTGCTTTGCAAAATAAAAGCTCTGGTTATAAACGCTGCTCTTGGATGGGGAAGGCAGGGAGCGGTGTGATTTATCTTGCAAGGATACTGTTATGAAGCCAAGCAAGCATTTGCTTTGGAATGGTGCCTCTAAATCCCCTGGGCAGCACCATGTGGTCATACTGCAGAGGATGTCTGAGAGCCCAGACACACAGCAGACATTTCGATGGTGATAAGCCATAAGGAATCGCTGAGAAAATACGTAAACCCCTTGCTGCGTTTGCACATCAGGAGGGGGATGTAACTGCAGGTTATCTGCACTTCTTAGGTGGGGGCACCTAGGTGAGTTACCTGCCCAAGGGAGAACAGGGCAGAAACCTGGGTTTTGTGCTTCTTTACTCCTTGTTTACCAGGCTAGGTCCTGGATAGCACAGGTAGCTCATGTCATTTCTGAGAGCTGAGTTATGGTAACCCCACATACAGCTGCTCACTCATCCGAGCAAGGAGAGGATGTGTGAAGAGGGAATTGGGAAGCATGACAACCCCAGGTGAACAGAACTCTCCTGCTTCATATCTCAGTGTGAGGACGTGGGTTCCTGCGTTCACCTTTATGATCTGTGCCAGCTCTCTGGCCAGCCAAGCACTCATTCCATGGCCTTCCTGGCAAAGATCAGCATGAATTGTGTTTCCCATTGCTGGTGCTCAGCCCAATAAAGAAAAAACACCCTCTTGTAAAAAAGCTTTCTCTCAGGACTCAAAATGGTGGGGTTTTTCTGTCCTACTTTAGAGGCATCAGCAAACACTGGACAAAACAATTCAGGACTTTCACCTCTTGCCTGTCTGGGGATTTAATTTTTCCTGTTAATGTCAGAGGCTCTGTGAAATTGCAGATGAGATCAAACTCTGCTTTCCTTCCCGGATTCTTGGTTGCCCTTTGGTGGAGCTTACACTGAGACTGTGCTGGCTAAATGACATCATGTTTCAAAATTTTATTTGCTTAGTTGGTGTTTTTTTTAAGGGTATCTTGTATGTTTACCCAGTCACCTTCAAGCAGCTGCAAACTTGGACACTTTACGCTCATTGGAGTGGAGGGGAAGGCACACGGTAAATGACATGGAGGTATGGGGGGCATTCACAGCCTTTCCTGTATTTGAAGTAGCTCACTCAGACAACTCCAGCAAAAGAAATCTTCCCTTTGCACCAGACTGAACACTGTTTTCATGGCAGTTCTGTACTTAAGAATTCTTGTGGGTAGACACTGGGAGGCACCAAGAAGCCCATCTTGTGTAGGGCATAAACCAAAAGAAGCAAACAAGAAGCTATAAGGGACTATTTACTTGACAGTTTAAGTTCAAATGTGACTTTAGTCACACAAAGAAGTGTGATTCAGGTGGTCGCTGTATATTCACTTCTCAGTGTCGAGCCCAAGTTGTTAGGTGCTTACCTGGAGAAACCCAGGCTTTGGTGGTTTAGCTCTGAACAATGGCCATGCTGGAGCATGAACAACTCTGAAGGATACAGCAGTGCAGGCAGGAAAAGCTGGAGTGTGAATCCGACTGGTAAAGGGCTGCTTAACACCAGTCTTGACTACCCTGGACTTGGCAGCAATACGTGCATATAAAAGGTTTCAGTGGTTTTGGGGGACACACCGGGTTTTACATTTTATCTATTTTAAAGGAGGCTGTGAACACATTAAAAACATAGATCTGCTGAGAGCTCTCCTAGCAGTGTCAAACTTACAGGCGAGATGTTTTACCTGGTCCTTCCTTGGAGGGAAGAGAATCTGGAGTCACTGATGCTGTCAAGTAGGATAACCACGACAGATCTTCCCAGGTAACCTCTGGGAGAATAGTGAGGACAGTGTTTCTCCATAACAGTACTTGAAGGCTAAGGGTTATTTTGTCTTTCCAAGGGTCCCAGCTGAAGCCTCTGCCCTCAGCCTCAATTCCAGTGCCATTTTTTGAGGAGACAGGAGAGAAGCAAAGCTCCAAGCTCTGAGTCTTTTCACAGCTTTTTGGTGAAACAGGAGCAAGAAATGGCCTTCTCCATCTTAGACAGGCCAACAGGTACCTGCAGTTCCAGGAAAGGGCTGATGGGTTTCAGCTGGGTTGCAGAGTTCTCCCAGGGAAAGAGACAGAAAAGTAAATACTGTTGGTGATTGAAAATTGCTCTGCAGCAAGAGTGGGGGAGGTAAAATGGCTGCAGATAGAGGTTTGTTCTTGAAATTACACCATCAGGAAGATAGTGAGAGGTGCCTCCTGTGCTGGCACCTTGGCAGGCAGTGCTGCTCCTTGCTGACAGGGATGCTCAGGCCAGTGGGGCTGCCTGACCCAGAGCCTTCTTCTTCCTTCCTGGCCTCCCCTTTGGAGGTTTGCTGACTCCTGCAGCCTGGTCTCTGGTTAGCTGAGCAGCATCTGTGTGAAGTGGAAAATGTGTGTGAGCGCAGGGGCTGGGGCACAGAGCCACAGCTGGGCTTAGGGCCCTGGAGCTGTGTTGTCTGAGCCAGTAGCTGCTCTGTGGGTTCAGGGAGCTTTCCTTGGAGCAGTGGCAGCCTTGAAGGGAAAACAATCAGAGTTGGAGGGTGTGTGTGCTTGGCACAGAGCTAAAGGCCTCTTCTCGCCTGCCCCCCAATGATGGGGCATGTTTCTGGAGACACAGGGAGCCAGCAATCTGTGGTGAGCTCCACTGCCTGATAGTGGATGGAGGAGACTCAGCACAGCTGGGAATGGGAAGATACATGACAAAGTGACAGCTAGGGAGATGGAATCTGGCTGGCAAAGAGGCAGGAATGGGGTAAACATTGGGATGCCATCCCACTGGGGGTACCCTTTGCCAGGCAGCTGGGTTCTCTGAACCACAGAGATGCTTCATGCCCACAGCACCCATTCCTCAGCTGGTGCTGAGAAAAGGGCAGGGTTGCTCAGCTCTGCACTCCCATGGTTGTGTGAGACTGCTGACGGGCTCAGCCCCTTCCCTGAAGCCAAGGCTTGCTCATCTGGTTTCTTGCTGCTGCAACAGGGGGTGGCACCCTGAGAAACTTGGTCTCTGCTGGTAATTCTGTTTGGGCACATCAATAATGTCCCCCAGGGAAACAAGAGTGCCTGAAACAGTCTTGCAAAATGAGGGAGGCTGCAACGAATCTACTGGTGTCAATCCCACTGTTGCTGGGATCTGAGCATTGCAGCTGCAGGAGCAATAGCATTCAGAGGGCTCTGCTGGAAAAATGACGCATGGAGGGGCTGGCAAGCAGTTGTTGCTAACAGTGTAAGACCTCTGGCCGAGTGGCTCTGAGTCCAGCCATGCCATAGATCCATGGGGCAGCTTCTTGTTTTCCCCTTCTGTGATGATGGAAACATTGCATAATCGTATCTTCCTTCTGGGAAGAGAGGGGAACTGTCACCCCATCAAAGAGATGGAGACCACCAGACACAGCCTCGAGGTACAAGAACATTAAACCAGGCTGTGAGGAACATTTCTATGAGCTGTTTCCTAGGGGCCAGGTCAGAAACTCAGTGAAGAGTCCTTATTTCTCTTCTCTGGGGACTTGTACCAGAGACACACCCCAGAGCACAGCACCCATACAAAGCTTTGTAATGCCTTTGATTCTGCTCTGCTGGAGATGATCTCCCCTCAAAGACTGAGGCCACCCAAATGCATCTACCAGCTTCTGCCAGACTCTTTGTAAGGAGGCATAGGTTCCTTTCTGTCCCCCGTGGGGAACACAGTGACAGCCCTAGCAGAGCAGCTGGGATGCCCAAGGTGAAGTCTCACAGGCTGTGACTTCTTAGGCACTGAGTTTCTATTCTGCCTGTGGCTGCTGGTGAGGCTCTGTTAGCTGTTTTACTCCAGCAAAGCTTTCTTGTGCTCCCATGGGTAGGCCAGAGGCATCTCCAAGCCCAGCAATGTCTGGGCTCAGAGGGGCGCAGCACCTTAGATGCTGTGGGAAGTGTGGTTTGATTCTGGCTTGGTGCATGTTAGCTCTTGCTAATCCTTGATCAAGGCTGTGACCCTTAGGCAGCCTGGCCTTAGAGCCTAAATGTAGTGTAGTAAGTGATGGTACACCTGTATGTGGATTGATGTGGCTGAGTTCATCTCTCACCCTACTGTGAGATCCCTAATACACCCAGATTCCTAAGAGAGACTGTGTCATCTCTCTAAATCCTTTTCATAGGTCTGAGAGTAGTTTCCTATCTTTGGGATCTCTTCCCTTTGAGCAAACTCAGTGGAAAAGGTCTGTGGGTTTCAGAGCTGCTAAGGAGAGGGGCAGATGGAGAATGAGTGAGTTTGCGTAAGCCTGTTCATTTAGGGAATAATGTTAAAATAAAAAAGGCACTTTGTAAAATAGGAGGGATGAGAAGGTGGGGTTTGCAGGCAGTCTGGCAGCCCTCTGGGTTCTTGATTGGCTGGTTTCAGAAATACAAAGCAAAGTTGTCGGCGAACAATAGACTATGAGCCCTTGCCACCCATGCCTCTGTTTATCCTGAGAACAGGGTCATGGAAACTTTCCCTTTCTGTTATTGTTTCAATGGAAACACTTTGCCCTCTTCAGCGTTCCTCAGAAAGGATGCATCATGCGTGTAATTAAGCCTCCACGCAAAAGATTTTTCATTTCCTAGCCAAAGCTTTTCCACTGCGGCTTGACTTTGCTGTAAGGAGACTTTCTGTACTTCCTCTACATAGCCCTGAGGGTAGGTTGAGTGTCTTCCCATGCAGGGCTCTTTTTTTCGTGCTGTTTGGGTATGCACTGGTGAAACTGCTGCTTTGGGTGCTCTGCCTCATCCTTCTTCCTTCTAAGAGGCTGCTCTGCTCTGTGTTGGAAGGGGACAGGGCAGGACAATGGGTACCAAAGTGCCTGCAGAGCTCTGGCTCACATCGGGCTCATTTTGCTTTCTCAGAAGGTTCTTGCTGAAACTTGTCCCACGGCTGAGGCCCTTCAAAGGGCATGTGGTGTCTCATGTAGATGCTCTGGTGGCTAATCACATTTCTCTTATAAGAGTAGGATTCAGTTTTGGACACACAATCCCAAATGTCAGTGTTTAGCTATCCCGTTATGGAAGTTGGTTGAAAGAAACCAGCTGGGTTAAAAATTACATGTGGCAGAGCAGAAATGCATCACACCAGTCGTGTTTCTTAGGAAGTCACAGTAACAGGAGGTGACAGACAAAACCAGGTAAGTCCTGGCTATGGCCTGTGACTGCATGGCACAAAGTGAGCATCACCCTCTGAGGTGACTGTACAACCCTCCTGTGGGCTTGGAGGTGATGTGGTTGTTGTCCAAGTAGAGCAAAGCCATGAAGATTTTTGTTTACTCTGTGTCCACTTAGACACGTGGGATGCTCTGTTTCCCATCTCAGTGATTACACAGGGGCTTGGCTGGTGCAGCTGCTCATGGCAGCAGAGGATGTGCTTGCTTTGCATGCAGGATGCAGAGCAGACACCAGAAATTTCAGCAATGTGGTGGCTTGCAACACAGTGAAGTGCAGATGCAGATGTGCTTGCAGTCATGCAAGAGAAGAGGGAAGTAATGAGATCTCAGGCATCAGCAGAGAGATCCTCCTGGAAGCCAGGAAGGAATTAGCCCAATCCTTTGCTCCTTTTAGCCACACAGAATTGGCCCAGTGTGTTGTGGCAGTTTATTGCTTTCCTCTGAGGCATTAAGTTTTGGCTGTTGGCAGAGAAAGGATATCACATTGGTTTGGGATGGAAATCTTCATTCCTGTGTGTGGAAGTGCCAATATTTCATTGGATGAGAATGTACTGGGGCCAGAAAAGCCTTTGCCTCAATGAATTTGCTTTTCCCAGGAAAGGTCAGTCTGATGGGAACATCCATTTGCGCCCCATAACTTTCTACCTGCCTTGCTGCTGGATGAGTGGCTGTAGAGCATAGGGACAAGCGACCCCAAACCTCAGTCCTCATTTGATCCTAGTTAGCCACCTTAGCAGTGAAACTGATCCCCTTTGGCTCTTGGTGGGGGCTGTATGGGCAGAATTAGGCTCAACTGCCAAAGTTCCCAATGCTTTGAAATACCTCTGTTGTAATGAAAAATGTCTGTGCTTACGTTGTGTGTTCAGGGTTCAGGCCTATGAGAAGTTCAGGACAGGAGGGAAAACACTGACTGGGTTTCCCATTCCACTCCTCTCACTTTCTTTGGCTGTTTGACCTTTTTGGAGTTAATTTGTTTGTTTTCTTCTGTTCTGTGAATCAGATTCAGACTTGGTGTGACTGTGTAGGAGCTGATGGAGTTACTCCGAGGCTGAACATTTATTTCTTTAGTCTTATCTGAAGAAAGCAGTTCATATGCCCGTAAATTGAGGCTGTGTATCTTTTTGTCATGTGTTTTAGTTCAGCTCTTAAAAGAAAAAAAAGGCTTTGTTGGAAAAATGCAAGATGAGTCAAATGAGTGCTCAGATGATTCCTTTTCACTGCAAAATTCATGGCTCCTGACTTTTCCTCCCAACTGCATGCTCACCCTCTGAAGCTGCAGATTGTGTTGGTTTCATCACTGAACAGTGATAGTGCCTCAGCTGAGAAAGAGCGCGAACGGTAGAAATCAGGCTCTGCAGGTGGCTCATGTTCAGCCTCAGTTTCTTCAGCCAGCTGACCCATTGAAGTGGGACAGGACCCACCTCTGCAAAGCAAAGGGGCTGCCAGTTCCCTGTCACTTCTTTTAATTAAATAACAGGTCCCCAACTCTGATTTCAGTGGGACTGGAAATAAAAATGCCCCTTGAAAGTGGTGATGTCCTTTTGCACAGCTTGGAATCAGTGATGGTGGCAACAGCATGGCAGTGATGGTGGCATGAAGTGAGCTTGTCTTCTGTCACCTCCCAGCTGTCACTGCACCAGAAACTCCTTGCACAGCAAGTCTGAAAATGGCCTGCTTCCTGGGTCTGGTCCCACTTAGCCTGGATACCCCACTCATCCAAAATGTTGGTCGTTGTTAGATTGGGCATCAAATATAGCAGACTCCAGGTACACTTCCAGTTCCACGCCCCCTGGAGTAGGTGGGCATAGCCCTTTAGGCTGTCCAGGCCACCAGTCAGTAAAACTCCTGTCTGGACTTTGGCATTCACTCGGGACAGAGAGATCAGCTGCAATATGGAGTTCCTGCCTAGACCTGGTTCCTTGGATTTTGGGGGCAGGAACACTCTTGTTATAGGAGGGCACAGTGACCTACTGCAGCAAGGCTCTAATTAATTTCATATCACTAATGATTGGCAGAACAGGTTAAAAGTCAAAATGCCAGAACAGCCTTGACTGTGCCTCCTTTTGAGTTCACAAGCTGGGGGAGTTGCAATATCTACAGACTATATTGGAGCATAGCATCATGTTATACAATCTTGGAGCAAAAGATGGTAAAAAGGAGGAATAAAAAAGGTTGGGTAGTGATGGAGAGTAGAGGTCTGAAAGGGAGCAAGAGAAGAGAGAGTAGGCACGAAACAGAGCAAATGCTTGGTTTGGGGGAAGAAGAGTTGGCTTGCCAGGTAAGGAGTTTTTTTCTGCTCCAACTGCTCCCCAGCTCTAATTTATACAATATAAATAATTAAAAGCTGTGCAGGCCCAGTGCTAATCCTTGTGGTATTCCATAAGCAACTTCCTTCCCGCTTAGAAAGAATTCCATTGAGAATTATCCGACAGTTCTTGCTCTGTAGCCAATTTTCCGCTCCTGTCAGTGCATGGAGTCTGAGCTCTCCTTTTCCTCCGTTCAGCCTTCCCCAAATTGCATGGCAGAAAAAACCCATAATGTGAGGTCCACTTCCTCTCCTCCTGGAGTTATCTGTGCTGCTAAAATCTCAGTGCAAACCTAGAGTGGAGAGGAGGAGGTCTTGTGGAAAAGCCGTGATTTCTGAAGGCAAATTCAACCGCACCACATCCATTTGGTCACATAAATCAGTTCTACAATGGTCCTGCCTTCCCACGGCAGCCAAAGTTTGACAATCTAAATTGATATGGTGCTGTGCTGTTATCTCAGCAGTACAGGGTGCTAATGGAGGCTGGTTTAACCTGTTCAAATGCATTCTGTGGTAGCAGCAGTAACAGGATGGAGACCCTCAAATAAAGAAGAGGTTGTTCTTTCTTCCCTTCACTGTACTAAATTGAATGCATCTGCCTTGCTGTCACCAGGAATATATGGGCTTAGAAGAAATTACAGAGAAATAGTAAAACTCAGTGGCATGTATCCCGTGCATAAGCTGGAAGATTTCTCCGGTGCTTTGGGCAAGATTGATTATTTGTGGCCTGTAAAAGTTGGGATGTAACTCTGAAAAATGCTTCTTAGCTGTAATCCCTCCTTAGCACTGAGGGACAGATCAGCTCTAGGCAGTCTTCGCCCAGAGAGGGAGCCAAGACTAAAAAGCTATCAGTCATGTGTTGCTGGAATGGCACACATCTAGTCTGGATGCTAACATTTTGCAATGGAGAAGAGAGAAAATAAAAGTGTATTTGGGGAAATGGGTTGTAAAAGCTGAAGGAGACTTTTCAAGCAAGAAATTACTTGACTGGTAGCAAAGGTGTAAGATTATCACACAGTTAGAAATTCAGGATCCTTGCAGAACTACTATGCTCAGGCTTTCTAAGAGGAAGCGAGTGAATTCCTGGTCGCTGAGTTAGAGGTTAGGACTTGAGAAATTGATATGAACTGGCTCAACTGCAAGAAGTGTTTCCAACAGCAGGTTTGAAAACCAAGTATGACTTCAACAGCCAGTTCTAAAGGACTACACCAAGCAGTATTACCCTCTGCCCTTACTTTCTGTCCTTAATAGCTCTGAAGCAGAATAGCCAAGGAGCTTGCTTTTCCATCTGGGCTGACAGGCTGTTGTGGTGTCCCTGCAATGAAACACACACTTACCTACAGGCCCTGGATAAGATAGTGGTAGTCTCTGCATCTCACCTGACCTCAGACAGATGGTCAGGTCACCACATCACCCCTGTAGATGTAGGTTTTTTGGGAGAGGGGTGTGAATATCTGAATTTCTTGCCCAGTGTGAAGGATACACAATTTAAAGGGGAACCATGGGTGTATGTTTTCATTTGACATTTGAGACTCTATTGTTTGATGTGCCACTAACAGACTATGACCTGCTGGTCCAGCTTTGCCTTTGGTACTTCCTGCTCTTGAGATGCTGGGCGAAGCAAATTTAGGGGGAAGGCAAGATCTTCCAAGTGAAGATTCAGTGAGGACAGCAGTGAGGCAGCTGCGAGGTGAAACTCACATCAGTGTTTCTGCAGTGAGGACAATACTCTACTACTAACACAACTGCTCCCATAAAAACCCAGGACATGTGCTGCTGCTGTGTGCTCTGGCCAGTCGCCGCTAATGAATCATCCAGCTCCTGGATCACTCCCATGAAGGGGATGGAAAACGGATCCAATCCAGAGAGATCTTGGAGTTCATTGCAATGTGATAACCCTGTTTACAACTTTAAGAACTCCAGCAATTCAGGAGGTGCTGGCAGAACATCTGCTCTTTGTAGGATCTTGCCAGCAACTCTTTGGAAATACTAGGTCTGTGCTTCATTTGTCCAGTTGAGATGCCTCAGAAACAGTACACTGTTATGTCCTAAGACTGATGAGTCTAGAAAGAAGAAAATCTGTTTCCCAGTGGAAACTGGAAGCTCTGATAAACATTCAGCAAGTTTTAGCTCACGTAAATGTCCCAGGGCAGAGCAGTTGGAAGCTAGGTGCTATACTGCCACTATGGTTCCCCTTTCTTATAATTTTTCCTTTCTTGCTGATCGAGCTGCAGAAACTCTGAAATTACTGGAGGAAAACATATCTGTGAAAGGTTTATGATCAGGCCTGAAAAACTTTCTCAAGCACATGTATTAAGTTGTTGGTGCACATTTTCTTCAGGAAACAGATATGGAGAGGAGGTGAATAGGGATGAAATAATCCTGGGGCTCACCAAAAGAAGATACTGTAGATGATTTGGGAATAAATGATAACCGTAGCTACACAAGTTGCTATTAGAGAGTTACCCAAGGGCAGATGACCACCCCACATTTCTGTTGTGATGGAAAACTCTTGAAGTTCCCAGTCTTTCATCTGTGAGTAAGAGCTGAGTGGCACAGGCAGGACTCTGACAGGGGACCATCCTGAGGGTGGGCTGGTGAGCTGTGTTGCCTCTTGCAGCCATGCAGTGACCAGAGAGAGACATCAGTCTGCTTCTAGGGAGAGGCTGATACAGCAGCAGAGCTGGGATCAGAAAGGGAGTTGCCTGGTTGCCCTCACACTTCTGCCCACTGCTTGCTCCCAAGGGATGGTGGGGATAGGCTGTGCCCACAAAAGGAGGAGAGCTGCAAGAAGGCACACCATGTTCCACCAGTAATGCCTGTGCCATTGCCCATGGCTGAGGTCCTGAGTGCTCCCAGGCTGCTGAGGAGCTGGTCTCCCATCAGCCGCAAGGGCAAAGCCAGCCTGACGCCTCTGGACAGCTTTCCTCTCTCAGGGAACTGCTGGTGGGAGGCAGGGCCCCGCAGGGGAGCCTCCCAGAACTCAGGGTGACACAGCCAGATGCGTCCTCCTCCCTGTTCCACTGACCAGGAATGGGATGCTGGAAGCACTGGAGCTCTGTGGCCATTTTGGGGAGCTAACATATCATTTAAGGTCAGCCCCAGTGCCATTTGGAGAGGAGCTAGTATTTCCTTGACTGAAACAGTGAGTTCTGAGTGTAATTACAGGATTAAAGGCATGTTCTGGGGCTGAACTCATGATTTATAAGCAAAGGGTACACTTTCAGTCTGTTTACAAGGTGCTCTTGGCCCTGCTTAACCCCTTCTTTGCTGAATAAAAATGGTGATTGGGTTATTCCTGTTACGGTGTTCATGCATGGAATGGAGGGATGGTCACCAGTGGGGACAGATTAGGGAGCTGCTGGATACATTCATTCCACAGAAGGTGGAAGTGACTCTTCTGGTTTTCTCCTGTACTCTGTCCTAGCTAACAAAAACCCCAAAGCAGAAAGTCCCCTAACAACTTCTTAGCTGATTGTCATTTGTCTAGTTGAAAATCTCTAGTTCTTTCCAAGAGCCTTGGTTGTTCCCAAACGCTATTTGAGTGGTGGTCCCTGAACAGTAAGGCTGGAAAAAATGATTATGAAGATAAATCCTGACACGTGGCAGATAAACAAAACCCTGTAGAAATTTCTCTGGTGATTAATCTGTTGAATTCACCAGTTTGAGGCAAAGCCAAAACCTGTCATGGAGAAAGGCTGCCACAACAAAATGCAGGCCAGCAATTCCAGGAAACTGACTTCATGTCATGACTACCTCTCTTCCCTGACTGCATAGGTATCCAATGATATAGCCCTGGAGAGAAGACAACCAGAACTTCTTGCCTTTTTTTTTTTCCCCTTTAGTGCATAGCATGTGCAATGACTAAATGAAGAATCTGGAGTAGGTCATCTGAATATGGGTTCAGTCTTGCTCTGAAGACTTTAAAGGATGGAAAATTTGCTGCAGTTCCAATGAAATTATTGCAAAAGTGAGTGTACAGTTTTTTAAATTTGCATTTTATATCCACAGAGGTGTCAGATTTAATTTCCTGCTGTCAGCTCTAGGAATGACTGTCCCAGTTTGCTGCTTTTACCACAGCATTTCTTTAAGAGCTCTGGCTGATTCAGAGCTGCTCACAGTCTACATTACTGCTAGTTTAGATGGAGGTGCACCTGTTGGAGACCTATGGGTTATATTTTTCCAAGAGAATATGCAGAGTAGAACTGACACTGTCCTTTTTGTCTAGTTTGTAATTTGCTGTTTCCAGATGGAACAGGATAACAAAGCAAATCAAGCATTTTTCTGCAGGTCCAGGGCTTTGAGTTGAAATTTTCTTCAACACTTTCAGCAAAAGCTTCCTACCAAACTATGAGTAAAAAGCGACCTTGTTCCTCTGACTGGGCAGATCAGAAGTGGTGGGGATCATGTGTCTCTTTTCTTAGGAGGAGCAGCAAATCTACTAGGGATAGAAGGTCTGAAAAGAAATATTATCTCCAGTTTACAAGTGGAAATGGGTTTTATTTACACTCCTCAAAATGGTTTGTGGCCCACTGAGGAATGGACCTGCTAAACCTCAATCTTGTGTCCCCAGAAGCAGGTGACCCATGATCTACGACTGCAGTCCATGGTGTGGGCAGACAGACAAGGAAACATTCCTGCAGGAATTCCTGCCTAGGCTGGGTAGGCTGGGCACTGGGTGTCAAACAAAGAACAGCTATGCCAGGTTTATCCCAAAGCAATTGTGATTTTTCTTTCTTTCCTCCCATTTGAAAAAACTTATCCATTCTATATCATGCTTCTGGAGCTGCCTCAAGCCTTGGGGAAGAAACGCTCCAGTCCTTGCTCTTGTTTCTTCTGCAGTCTTTGAGGAATGGGGGCAACGTGGATTTTTCTGTAAGAGGCAACCCAAGAAATGAAAGTGAGAGGAGAAATGCAGGCGTGGGAATTCATGTGACTAATGGGCCAAATTGATGTCATGCTCCAAATGTGAGAATTTTTGTGTGGGATCAATGCCTAGAGCAGTTTATGATTGGCTTAATGTGTCCCTACAAACAGAAAGGATTTATGGAGCTGGGAAGCCTTGATGTTTTTACCCAAGATAAAGAGCATTGCCAAATGAGAGAGGAGGCTGTATCTCATGCTCACTTTCTCTGTTTAAATTGTTTAGGGTTAACTAACACACAACCCAAAAGTTGGATGCAGGTCCCAGTATCCAGGTCACAGGAGGACCTACCACCCTGGGAGTGTTTTGGGAGCAGTGCAGACCCATGCTAGGTCTGGTAGGGTACATTGGTAAAGTTGCAACATTAAGTGCGTTTACTTGGTCCCTGAACACCTGGCAGGGAATCCAAGAGTTTCTTAAAAATTTACGAGTTATCAATTCTTGGCTTAAGCTGTGGTATTGCTCAGCTGTTTTTGTTGGCTTGGCAAGTCTCCAACCACCTAGACACCCATCTATTTTCTTTCTATAGTACCAATGCCCCAAGTAGCCTAAAGCACTGGGTTCCCGTCTGGAAGGCCTAGACTTCTAGGGAATGATGAAGCAGAGGACATTAGAAACCCTGTCATTTGTGTGCCAGGGCAATGTTGTCATTACCACAAGTGTGCAGTGATGTGTCCATCTGGCTGAGTCCCTTTGCTGCTAATAACCAGCTGAACAGTGATAGCTGGTTGTGCATGGAAGTGGGTTTTAACAGGGCTACATGCTTGTATCTATGCCCATATTATCTCTGAACAAAAAGGAAAGGCAAATTGGGAAAAAAAGGAGAAGCTTTCTCCCAAAGATGGTGACTATGCAGAAGACAGGGTTTATGGTGAATGTCCAGCTGAACTCACATTCCTAGGGTAATGATGTGGTTAGAAGAGCTGACACAATCCTTTGAGTAATAGAGACATGAAGGAATTCTGCTGATATTACACCAAATAAAAATGAAGTGAATAGAGTGCTCTGCTTGCAAACTTAGGGTCAGGAGATCAAAAATATCTGGAAACAGTCTTCCTGTGCAACATTCGTTTAGACATGGTGGTATGTGTTTTTTTATTTTTTTACTCCTGTGAGGTTTAGAATGACTTGGGGCACAGTGGACATTGCTCACTGGTGTACGTTTGAAATCCATCTCCACTTGAGTTCAACCACAGAATGAGCGCTTGCCATTGCACCTGAGTGCTTCAACGGGGCTGTTGGTAACCCAAGAGAACACATGGTGACTGCTGGTGGAAGCTCTTTTTGATGGACTTGCCCAGGTTGATGCTTTCCCGTTTAGGGTACCATGCATTTCAACTTCCCATTGCACCTCCCGTGCTCTGACATCGACAACCTGATGGGCTGGGATGCTCCTTCTCTCACTGTGCAGTGAAATGGGATGGTTGCGTTTTTCAGTGGTGCGGGAAGAATCTTTGTACAGGATGAAGGAAACTGGACTCCCTGGGTTTCTAGTATCTGAGAAAGAAAGCGGATACTTGGAAGGCTGAAGTAACTGCAGCTTCCTTGGGCTCTGGCAGCAAGCATGGCACAGAAAGATTGTCTTGGGTGGCAGTGAGAGCGCTTTCTGTGCCACAGGGGCAAGCCCCAGCACTGCTTCAGTCTTTCTGGCAGGGATGTTTTGGAAGTCTACTCTGCCTGTGGGGTTCTGGTATGGCAGGGAACTTGCAGGCCCTCAGCTGGGGCAATTGCAAGAAGGGGAGAGGAATGATCCTGTGGCTCAGCCGCTAGTCTGGGTCTTGGGAGCCATGGGTTTAATTCTTGGCTCTGCCGCTGTCTCCCAGTGGGCAAGGCTTGGAGTGGCACTCTCTCTAACTCTGTTTCCCAACTGCTCATTGCATGGTATCATATTATTTTAAAACCCCAACCCATCTGCAGTAAAATGCTTCATATTACATGACAACCCACAGCTTTGCTTGTGTCTTCAATGGGTAATTTGCAAGGGGACATAGGCCCCAACCAAAATCCCGAAGCCCCTGGCCCCCCAACATTGGAGTCTGGATCCTGCAGCTTTTGTGAAATTGGAAATGAGGTGCTGCAGCAGCTGAGTCAGCGATCTCTGATAATGTTGCTGTGGTGAAACTTCCTTCTCTGCATGGAGTTTTCATAAAGCCTGCTCAGTACTTAACTGTCATTTAATGCCACAAAGTATAGCTTGAGTCGGACTTCATTTGAAGCTTAGACCCTGCTGGGATGGGGTACCCAAGGTCTGGGCTGGTGAGGTGGGGTCCTCCCTGTAAGTGCAAAAGAGATGGGCAGTTTGTGTTTTTGTCTTATTAACATTCATTGATGTGGAGGGAACGCTGAGGAACCGGACTCGTTCCCTTCCCCACTCCTCTCTCCTTTTGCCTGTTGCTATTTAAACCACAAAATTAAGAGTAAGCCAGCCAATTTACAGTCTCCTGCAAGACAAAAATAGGTGGATATAGAGAGATGAATGCAAAGGCACAAGACCATATGGTCTCAGGGTTTCATGACAATCTTTGCGGGGATATCAGTCTTGGAGAAACTTAAGGAAGGATTTGTCAGGATGATGGTACAGTCACACCTGTACCACAACACTTGGCCTTGGACATGCTTTTGGCAACGGTACATAGCCAGAGTGGGAGAACAGACAAAAAAATCTGGAAGTGAGCCGGAGAAACTGTGGAAGTATGAGAAGATCACCAAATTGAAGGACAGCTGGCTGTGGAAAGAAGTGACGGAAATCTGTGCTGCAAACAAAGGACATAACCTTCTTCAGGAGATGCTGAGGGTCCAGAAGAACAGCATACAGTTTAAGAAAAGGATTGCATAGACATATGCCATGGTGGGACAGCCAAACTTCCTCCTGTACAAGCTGCCATCTGTTGGGACAATATTTTTGTACCATGGTTGAGCCTTTAAATCCTGAATGGGACCAGGGCCACTTTGCAGCTGACACTGGAACACCCTACAGCTCTGGAGCTCCAACATGTGAGATGTAGCCCCATCAATGTGGAAGAAGGATGGGGAAGAGTGAAGCCTTCCCAACAGACACCCCAAAACCCTGTCCCTGTCACAGTCTCAAAAAAGCTGAGAGTGTCGTCAGATACGTTAAGAAGTAACCAAGTTTTACCCCAATAGACAGAGGCAAATCTCTGGCCATTACATTTTCTCTTTTTCAGGGAACCACCATCATTTGAGCTATTTTAAGACCAGACTGGATTGAGCTCTAGGAAATATACAGTAAGAAGCTGCCCCAGGACTGGCAGGGAAAGGTGCCAGCTGGTCAAAGTCTTTTTAGTAATGTCGCTGTTTT
This sequence comes from Pachycephala philippinensis, assembly GCA_013397055.1. Classification (NCBI taxonomy): domain Eukaryota; kingdom Metazoa; phylum Chordata; class Aves; order Passeriformes; genus Pachycephala; species Pachycephala philippinensis. The sequence goes on from VWZT01006494.1 coordinate 151,796, forward strand.
CGTGAATGTTTATATTTCCTTGCCAGCCCTGTGGACAATTAAGAAAAGGCTTGGCTGAGATTTGAGCTGTCATTATTGGTCTAGACGCTGGATTGGCTCCACATCATAAAAATCTTGAAGATGGAGCAAGCTGTATGAGGCAGTCATTTTCAAACTGTACAGAGCATTCTGCAAATCTATAAATACAGCTGGTGAGATAAACAAAGGAAACGATGCACAAGAATGCTCCCTTGTGCATCCATGGCCAATGGCTTCACCAAGAGATTGCATGTCAGTCACTGGGAGACCAGTCAGTGGCTCTGCTCTCTATACATATGCTTCCACTGGGGGAAAAAATAAAAAGACAGCAGCTCAATTTTCCTTCCTGGCTTTGCCTTAAAAGCTTGTTGAGTTTCTCTGACTCCTGTTGCTGTCAAGTGGTGCTTAACACTTCCAAAAAATTGCTAGCACAATGGCTGGAGCTTTGGCAAATATCTGGACTGTTAGATTTGACCACTGGAGAGTGGTTTGTGTCTTACCTCCACGAGCCCAACATCTAACATAAGGTAGAGGAAAGCTGGAAGGGGAGACTGAAGGGAAGTGACTCATTGGAAGTCACTCAACCATGTCAAAGCACTGCTGGCGACGAGAAGATAGTTCTGAGATAAATGGGAACCTGATCTTTTCTCCCCCACTTGGCCTCTTCCTTGGCTTTGGGGAGAGAGTTGTGTTAGCACTCAATGGTGAAATTCATGGGTTGGAGGCTTGTTTTCAATTTCCTATTTCCACTGTGCTGGTTAGTGAAACTTCCGCCTGAAGAGAGATCCAAAATTTGCCTGGAGTGAATGACATCAGCCTGATCTCATCTCTGCTCATTTATTTGTACTGGTTATCTCTGGCTTCAGTCTTACTTCATTCAGATAATTGCATACACTCTCCTTAGAGACTCACTAGTTCTGTCACCAGCCTTGCCAGCAACACCTCCTCCTCGTGCTACCTCATTATTATTCATGCTAATGAGGAGGGGGAGGAAATAAACCAGGGCAGACTGAGGCTCATGAACTTGTTTCTCCCTGTCAGTATCTCTCTAGGCCCTGTCCCAGTACCGCTTTGTCCAGTGGAGAGTGCTTTCCCAGTGCTGTTCATCTGCCCGCTCCTAACCCCGTGCTTGGGTCCAGGAAATGCCTTGGGTGGATGTCTCCATTAACGCCTGGATAATATATCTTAGGCATTTGTTTCTACCCTGCAGATGGACCTTGCAGTCACCAGGTTACCTGAGAAAAGTATCTTGCCCTCTGCTTTATCACTTGTGTTTTCCTTCCAGTTCCTGTCTGTGCTGTAAAACCACTGAGGTGGGAGATGCCCTTTGTGTTTGTGCTGGATAGAGATGTGTGTGCACAGGCTCTGCCACAGCAGAGGTGTATGAACAGCCTTGCCCCACTCCCCAGACTCATCAGGTGCTGGGACTGACTGATGGGATTTCATACCTGTGTCTCACACTCCTTTGACAAGGGTGGTCAGAAGCAGGGAAGAGCTTCTGTAAGAGAAATAAGCAGACTAGAACTGTTCAGCTGGGAAGCAAGGTGGCCAAGGGAGGATTTTATAAATATCTGTAAAAGCAGGAAAAGCATGAAGAACAAAAATAAGCAAGGAGACAAATATAAACTCCCAAAAATTAACCAAAGGAGCTCCTTGCCACAGGAGGCTAGGAAGGGTAAAAAGCTGGCACGGGTTCAAAAACTAACTGGATAAATAGAGGACTTTTTAACACAGAGCCACTGTCTTACTGGAGAGTGGGAAAGCACTCCAGGGAAGCATCACTGTGCACTTGCCTGGCCCTTATATTCTTCTCTGGGCACCTGTTACTGCATAATGTCAAAGAAAAGGTATTGGGTCCTTTGGGCTGATCAGATCTGGTTGTATTCATGCTCTAATGAAATCAGCGGAGTCCCAACCATGTGAGTGCTGAGGGTCTGGTCCAAAGAGTGGTCTGCAAGGTAGCTTGGAGCAAAGCAGGGAAATCAGATCTTGCTTGCTTAAAATCAAAACCAGGCTTAGAAAGCAATCCCGAAGCAGGAGCGCCGTTCTCCAGGAAAGTTTCCAAAACCAGCTCCTGGCCTTGGAGAATAAGATGGCAAGCCACCAATAAATAAATAAGTAGATAAAGAAGCAAATGCAAAACCTGTGAAGAAATCTCCCAGAACAAATGGCAAGAATACTTCCAGTTTTCAGGCCACCTGCTTGTCATCTATCACTTAGAAAAAATGAGTGTTCTTTAAATATTCATATGGGGAAAACAGACCCACCCTCCTGGATTTCCATGGTGATTTATGCTGCGGCATTTTCAAGGTCATCCATTGTCTAAATCTCCTGTCTGTCTGAGGCCTGGGTCCTGCAAGGAACCCGATCCCCATGATCATATATATTAGAAGGGATAGAGCCTGTTTCCATATGTGTCTTAGTGCTGGCATCTGAATTTTAAATGAATGTGCTGATTCCTCAGTCTGTACTCAGACACCAGCCTTCTCCTTTGGCTGTTCCAGTTAAAGTTTTTACGTGAAGCATTTTCAGTTGAGGAGCTTTCAGTGGCAATATTCTCAAAGACGCATCTTGGAGTCGTGTTTCAGGCTCTTAGGGCTGGCTCATAAACCCTCCCTGTGGGTTGGAACTTGGTATGTCCAAGTTGTGTTCCTGTCCCATAAGGAAATGGAGGTATATTAAAGGAGTCCTGCCACTCTGGGGAGTCAGGATTAAGATAAAGCCAATATATGCATCCACTGGTGTTTTGTTGTTGTTGCCTTTTTTTTCTTTTTTTTTTTTTTTTGAAATAAAATTAAGAGTATATAGCATGTGATGCGTAGCATAGGAAAGCTCGTGATCAATGAATAGAGAATAGATTTATTTTCTTTCTTTAGACTAGAAGCGTTCATTGCCTTTCAGGAATGAAGCAAGAAAGGTTGGATAAACTGGTCTCTGGAGGTGCTCATTTCCCCATCCACTAACAGAGCTTGCACAGCCAGATATAACACTAATCAGTCCTGCCCTGGCCAAGGGTAGGTCTCCAGAGTTCTAGTGTGATCAGGGACCTGGAACAGGGACCTTAAATCTCTCTCACCTTCAGCCTCTACTGGAACATCTAGAGGTTCTGCCTTCTCTAGCATGCACAGACGAGGCTTTACCCTGGAGTTCTCAGAAGGTGGGAGAAGGGCATGACCAAATTCAACTGCACACTTAATAGCCACTGTGGGTGTCTTTGAGGTTAGCATATGAAGCATTGCCAAAAGACCAAAGAGAAACCATGAGTGCATTGATTTCAGGCAGCACTTAACCATCCTGTTCAGAAAAGCCCAAATGCTGTACCAAACATTACCTTGTTTGTTTCTTCAAGTGGAAAAGATAATGGAACTATAATGGATGGGGATTCCCCCGGGTGTTTTTTTTCTCTCTCTTTTTCTTTCCCTCATTTGGCAAAAATCTGCTTTGTCAGTACCTTTTCTGAGCACCTTAACAAATATACCTGTCTGTGACAGGCCTCTCAACATAGGCTTTTGTGTTTTGCTTTGTGTGGGGGAAAAAATGCCACAGCAACAGGGCAGATCTATTAACTCTTTAGGGACTGCCGAAGACATCAGGTTGTGATGAGGTGCAAAGCAAGGCAACCTGCACAACACATCCCGAGGAGCTGGTCATTAACGAGGGGAACAGAGCAGCAGCTTGGCCCCAAGTGCAGCTAGGGACAGGGTAACTTGAAATTGCCCACTGCAGCTACAGCCTCCTGTGCCTTCAGCATGGATGTGGGGCTGGAGCAGGCTGGTGCTGACAGATGCACCCTGCCAGGGCAATTGTGTGTGGATGAGTAGGAAGGAGAGCTCCTCCTCTGAGCTCTGCACATCCACTCTGCACCTCTGCATTCTGCAGCCGAAGGCACACCATGGCGTAGAGGTGTGACAGCATGCATTCTGTATGACTGTGTTCTCTGTATTAGTTTTTCTCCTTAATAAAATTCAGCTTTGGAAAAACTGGCTTATTTAGCTGAGTTCAGATCTGAGAGCCTTTCAGCTGAAGTTGGAAAAAAAAGAAGGAATTTCTTTATTTTCAGTGTTGTTTAACCATAGCAGCAGAGCTGAAGTGAGCTGAGAGAACAGGAAGAGAAATGGTGTTTTTGCTGGTTCTGTACCTGCTGGTGACCTCATAAATGGACTTGTCTTGGTCTCCCAGAATACAAGCTTATCTATTGCCATGAAATTCACCCCATGAAACATGAAGCCACAATTAAATCCTGATTTATATTGTCTGAAATGAATATATGTCCTTGTCTACCAGGATACCTGTGTCCTGGTGGAGAACTTTTACCCCACTTATTCTTGGTATACCATGCTCTCCCCACCAGATGTCCTGCTTCTTTCCTTGGTTCTCTCCTGGGATGGATTCATGATAGCAGCCATCCTCTCTGCCTTCTAAGCTGCAGGTATGTCAGAAGAGTAAGGAACAATGTTCAGGTATGAACAAGAGTGTGCAAGGGGGGAATTGGGTAAATTAGCAAAGGGGAAACAGAGCTAGCAGAGTCCCCCCTGATCCTCATGACTAAAAGAAACAGAGATTGCTGTTCCAACCCTGCTGAAAAGCCAAGGATCTTGCTCAAGACTTGGAGTTACCAAGGCCAGCATCCTGTGGGAGCAGGAGCTGTAGGCATCAGGCACTGCAAAATCCATCTCCTCTCCCTGCTCCAGATTAGGACATGCGTTCTGCTGCTATTCCTCTGATATGTACTTTACTCTGAGCCATCTGCAAGTGAAGGAATGGTCTGCTGCTGGTGAACTTAATCCAGAAAGCTGAGGTGGAATCAGACCACAGTTGTGCTGCATGCCTTGTGGGTCTCTGCTACTTCAATTAAAGTAGCAAACCAACATATTTCCTGTCTTTATCTCTTTGCCTTTATGTGTATGTGGAACAGAACAGAAGCCAAAGAAAATAATCCAAAACTTTATGCACTGTTTTTTTCTACTGTTTTCCTCCAAGGATACACCTAGAAAGACTCTTCCTGCTTTCTGTAATGTTGGATGAAAATCTGAACGGAGAAGTTACGTTAGGCTATAAATCATGCAGATATTTGGCCCATACATGCCTCTGGCATGGCATCGTCTTTCATTATGAACACAATTATCAGGAAAAAAATTGAGAAGGGCAGACCATATTTTCTTCTACACCAAACCATTCTCTTTGGCTTCCTCACTTTATTGAGTTTCAGCTTTTAAACCAGGTATCTGGAGCACAGTATTAATCAATCCAGGCCAGCATGGAACTGACCATAGCCTAGAAAACCCACCTCAGAAGTAGGGTGGATTATGCTGAGCTCTGTGCTGTCTCAGCCAGCTGGCACTGACCTCTCTGCCTCTGTTCCATGCTCCAGTCACTGCTGCAGCATCAGCTTGGGAAGTGGTGTCCCTCCCTCCAGAGCAACACCAGCAAAGGCAGAGCAGTGCCTCAGGATGCTGCACTGCTGTCAGTGTGTGAAGTGCGTGGCCTGAGTTGTCCTCTGGCAGGTGCTGAACTATTTCCACTGGCTGAAAGAGGTGCCTGAAAATGGGCCATGACTGAACACTGGTGTTAGAGAGAACAGCTCTTCTCTGGGAGCTGAAGTGCCTTTCCATGTGGCAGTGGGGCTGAGTGCTCTCTCAAGGCACACAGGATGCACTGGAAAATCTGATCCTGGGAAACAGGAGACCAGTTTCAGAAGGCTGGAAAAGATCAAGTCTTGAAATAGTTGAATATGGAGCTTGAGACCAGGACACTGAGTCTTTCTTGAAGAGAGAAGGAAAGCAGTCCATGAGATCCATTGCATGGATGATAGTATCCCTGGTGATGCCAAAGAGGCACAGCATGGGGTCAGCAGGCAGGTGGATCTCTTCACGTCATAGCACTCCCATCACACAGCACAGAGAGGAGAAGAAACGTCAGGGGCAGGTCCTTGGTGTGCCTCAGTGAACCTCGCTCTGGTGACTTCCCGGGCTCCCTGGTTTGTTTTCCCTCCAGTTTGGGACTTGAGCCAGATTGTGCTTGGACTGCGAATGCTTCCAGATGTTCTCAGCCCTTGAGGGGGGGCAGAGGCATGCCAGGCTGTAATTGGTATGCAAGCAAACCCATGCAAGGGGCATATAAAACATTACCTATTCCTTGGCCAGTGCCTGGAGGTCTGCTGGCTGCCAGTGGCAAAGGGGAAGGAAAACATCATAGCCTGGTGGAATGGTTTCCTTTATTGCTGTGTCCCTTTGGCAAAATGGCCAGTGTGTTAAGTGGCACCTGGATGGAAAGGCAGGAGAATGCAGTAGGAAGAAGCATGAGAATGCAATCCAAGCCAAAAGCATTAAAAACCTGAAGGAAAACATTGCTTCTCTCACTGCTGCCAAGTTTATTTCAGTATGTGGCAACCTGGTGAAGTACATTCCTTTATAGGGGAGGAATTACAGAGGACAAGACCTTAAATTCCTCCCATTTGCTCAAGAACTCCAGCAAACACCTCCTCCTTCTTCCCCCTCCTGCTGGTCCAATTTTAAGGAGATTTTAATTTGAGCCCAAAGTGCTGGAACATAGACAGGAAACGGCTTATAATTTGCAAAAGTGTATATAGTTTCATGGAAAAGCAACATATATACTGAAACCTATGCCTTTCAAATTCTTCCCAGCAGCCATCTCTTCTGGCCTGGGGACAATGGAGTCTCTGTGCTCAGGTCTGCTTTCGGTCGAAACGATCCATGACTGCTCTTTTGTGACCAAACAGAATGCGGGAGTGAGCCGGTCGGAGCACTCTGTGCCTTAATTATTTGGGTCATGTGGCTGCTTCCACTGCTGCAAGTGGCAGAGGACATGCAACTGTGGAGCATCGTTTCTGCTAAAGTGAGACTTGGGAAAAAACCCACACAGGGGAAGTTCAGGCATCTCCCAGAAATGAGAGGCAGGGCTCCCATCAGCTTGGAGAGGGCCAGGACTTCAGCCTTCGTGCTGGGATGGATGGATGGATGGATGGATGGATGGATGGATGGATGGATGGATGGATGGATGGATGGATGGATGGATGGATGGATGGATGCGTGTTTGCATTGACTGCCACAAGGTCACTGTGAGTTAGAAATGCATTTGGCTTTGGCTGGTTAGAAAATTGGGAGTCCCAAAGGCTCTTCTGTTCAGCCTTTGCATTTGCCCTAGAATTTTTGCAGGCACAAAGGCTGGGCGGACAATGGCTTGCTTGACTGGCAAGCACAAATGCGAGATTTTGCACGTACAAAGGATTGTTTGTACAAGCAAAAATGTCATGCAAAATGAGGAGCGTGTGGCCATGACAGGAGGGACTTCAGAGTGAAGAAATCATATCCAAATGCATCACCAGTTTGATTAAGGAAATTAGGGCAAAATTTTGAAGCATGTAGGTTGGCTTTGGAGTGAGAGAGAGGCCTCTTGCCTTGGGTGACCAGGAGACACATTAGCTCCTGGACAGCAGGGCCTGCAGTGAGCTGGCAGTGCTTCTGTTTGGATGTGGACATATAAAAGAAACCACCTGTATAGAAGCTGGATGTATCATCTAAATCTGAGCCACAATGCATCCTGCTCAAACACTGATGGCCCAATAGTGTTGGCAAGCTAGCCTGGAACCAGCTTCTCTAACAGTACAGACATGCAAGTGTGCATGCAAAATGCACACCTAATTGCTCTACTTATGGCTTCAAAGTTATCAGAATTACTCAAATGTAGAACAGGGAATTCATTTACTTTTTATCACCTGTACTCATAGTAGAGACTAAATTATGCTAGTTGTTCAATTGTGCCCAACATTAGGCATCTTGGAGAAGATCTGCTTGGTCCAAATTGTACTATGTCTATTTGTACTATGTCAGGAGTGAGAAAGCCTGGGCTGGCTTTCTGGGCTGTGATATTCTTTGGTTTACTAAATACACTTGCCTGAAAACCCTTTCAAATCCCAGTTTTGAAACCAGTGCTTTAGAGTCCAAACTTAAAATGCTGGTCTTTGAAACACCATGTAATATAAGTGCCCTTGGGCAAAAATCTTAACCTCCATGTTTTTCTCCCTTCTTTTGAAAATTGAAGGTAATTATTCCTAACTATCCTTGTCAATTAGGCACGGCCTAGAGATGGGTGGAATGTCATATTTTCCCTTTGGAAGGGCTCTATTTCTCTTCAGTTTATAATCCCCTCTCGTTGCAACTGAGGCTCCTGTAGCTACTGTTTAACCATAGCCACCCGTGATTTTAGGCTGCTTTCTGTCCTCCCAGCAGCCGCCTCTGAGGCCACACAGGCAGCACCATAATCTCAGGCCTTTTTGAAGGCAAGTGCTGAAACTCAGATGGAGGATGCTTGGTCTCTGCAGATGGCATTCAGGACTGCTGTTTCACCTTGTCTAGAGGACGGTGGCATTGGGATTCTATGGCTTTCCTTGAAACTGCTCCTCCTCCTAATGGTGGGTAGAGCATCACCAGTGCATGACCTCCAAATTAGGAATTTAAAGCACGCATTGAGGAGAACTTGCCCTATACAGTGGTCAAGGTTAATGAGGAGGTACAGAGAGCTGGATCAGGAATATCATAACTCCTTTTGGGCCTTCAAAAAGACACTGGGACCTATTGGCATTTTTCTAGCTAATTACCTGCAAGAAAAAAGGCTAGGGCTTGGCTTTTGAAATGCAAAATGAGGTATTATGCAAAAAGAACACAAAATTTAAATCAAAAGAACAGTCAGATCCCTGTGGTTTGAGGGGCACTTTTCTCTGCTTGGATTGTCTGGGCTGCTCCCTGTTGGGATCAGAGGCTTTGTCCTGTCTGGGGTTGTGACCAGAGCACCCACTTAAGGGTTAAGTTGTGTAGCAAACTAACTAGGGACAAGCAGCTCTCTGTGTGTGCAAGAGATGAGCAGGGCACTGATGAACCTGCCTTGAACAAAACAGCTCCAGGCTTTCTGCAGCACTGAAAAAAATCTCAGGGCACTTTTCTTGTAGCACACAAATGGCAGCAGCCTCTTGACTCTCCCAGTAGCAACAGGCATTATGTACCTTCAGAAAACCTGGTGCTTTTGCCTGCGCAAGCAGGACACTGCCCCCAAGTCATCTTCCCTGTTCCTCCTGGACTGACTTCTGTGCTTCTGGGGACTGCTGTGGGAGAGCAGCAAGAGCACCTACAGGAAGGGGGCCTCAAGAGGACCTAGAGAGGTTGCCATATTCTGCAGATGCTCCCATGTGTCACAGGAGTCTCTTTTAAGTGCAACTGTGCTGCAGGCAGCATAGTCCATCTTTCCAAGACCTGTCATGAAGGCAAAATGTGTGTAGAGGCGAGGTGAGAAAGGAGTCATAAGGGCCCTTCAGTACATGCTCCGATGCAGAGGTTCTGCAGCTGGGAGAGAACACATGCCAGCAGTTGGAGTATGCTGATACGCAGGAGGAAAATCAATGGAACCTAATGAATCTGGTCCATTTCAAGTCAACCTATTCTTTCAGCTGTGAGGGAGCAAGGGTTGTTCATCGTTTTGGATGTGAGACCAGCCAACTCATGAGTCAGGTCTGATTCCAGAATTTAGAAATTTGGAGTCCCTGGGTTCAGCTGTGTCATTTCTAGTTATTATCATATGGTTCAGATCTCCAAATAAGCTAAATGGGTCCTAGCTCTAAGAAAAAATCAGTTTATATTTCTTTTGTATAAGGAGATGGGACAGTCTGTCTATTTGTAACTGTCTCTTATAATGAGAGAGAAAAACTGGATCAAATTCTAGCTCTAAAAATCCACAGGAATGGGTTTTCTGGTTATTATTTCATTAGTCTGCTTTCCCCTTAGAAATAGATCTGAGGTGATACACCTCAAAGTCTCAGGATGGGACTTTTGTACAAGTCACCAGGTACAACGAGATGCTGGTGTTTGCTGGCAAGGAACATGGATTCTTTTTGATGCTGTAGGGACATGTAGCTGATCACTGAGGTGTTGCATGTTTGAATGAGTGTCATTGATAACAATGTCAAAATGGCTTTGGTCCTTTCATAGTGAGGAGCTGGAGTTTTGAAAGTGCCATTTTACCCCTTTTGTTGTTGAAAATAGAGAAACGTATCAATTCTGCTCCAAGTCAAAAGCTACTTGTTGTCCATTCTTCTTTCCTCACTGACCCCAAATAATTTAATTCTTGGAATTCAACAGAAAAATCCAAGCAATTTCAATAAATATAAATGCCAAGGAGACATTATTTAAGCTCTCTAGAAGATTTAAGCTCTGTAGGAGATTTTCCTTTCAGCCTTTTCTAGTAGCAAGGGTTGAATCAAGAGGATGAACATCAGCTTCTTGGAGACCCGTGCTGTGAGGTATTTTAAACACAAATAAGGAAGCTTTCTGCTACTTTCCTACTGTAGTGTGTTATACATATCTACAGTGGCATTAATTTGAAATATTAAATGATGTAACTCTCTTCCTTGGCCCCCACTTTCAAGTAAACAGGTTTTTCTAGTTGTATTTAACCCATAATTAATTAATAAACCAGACCCTAATCTGCTTATTAACTGCCCTATGCTCCCTCGTTGTCAGGAAAAGCTGTAGAAAGGGTTACACAAGGATCATAAAAAGTCTTAGCTCTCTCATCAGAGCTAGGATATTCTTGTGTGATGGATGTGGATAATTTTATGGTGAGGATATGGTCTGATGACCTGCCAACAGCAGAGATCTGGATTTTGCATCACAATAGGTTCCCTCACATCCTTGTGCTATTGCAGATATCAAGTACGGCCCTGGCTGTCAAATTCACAATATTTTCTTCAATCAACAATCAGCAGAGGATCTGTGAACCTGTAGCAGAGAAATTCCTGTCTCTAAGGTCAGACAAAAAATGGAGGAGGGACTTTTGATTTGTTTCTAAACACAAAATAATTTACTCTTTAATGCAAGCAGGATATAAAACTATATTCCTAAGTGAAGATGGGAAGTGGTGGGGGGAGACAAATAGCTGTGTTCCTTATTCCTCAGCCTAATAGCTTTTGGTTGTTACCATGAAACTGCAGCTTTGAGAATCATGTGTTCTTCATAAGACAGGGTTCTTTGCTTTCACTTTCTGAGAAAGAAAACACACTTCTAACTTCTGCAATAAGGCAGAAAGGCCCAAGTTAGTGAAAAAAAGCAGCCGGAGTCCAGTAAACAAATTAAACATTATTTTGCATTCCTGTGAAGTCTCATGACATCCAAGACAACCCTGTGATTTCCTGGTGCTCTGGGTGTAGAAGAGCCCACCTTGGGATGCTCCAACATTTATCTTTGGAATCACTCCAAAACCTGAAAAATCAGACCAGTGTTGGGCTGCTCTCAGCCCTTGAAGTTGGTACAAATGCCTTTCCAGGTCAGAATTGTGATGAACCAAAGTGATCGTCACCCTCCCCTGAGCTCCAGCCCCTCTGGCAGTGGGGACACCTGGAAGCCTACATGTGCCTCTGCTTAACAGTCTGAGTCCTTCCTTCTCCGGAGGCATCACATCACGCTCCTGTTCCCAGCCCGCCTGTTCTCTGAGCAATCAGCTGCAGAGGGTGCTCTTGCTCTGCCTGAAAACTAAAAAGTTTGGGTAACTCCCGTCCCATCTCCTCCCTTCCACCCCCTCCGTCTCGATAGAAGCAGGCAAATGAGTCTGCTGCGACCTGAGTTCTGCCTTGGAACAAGGAGCCAGCGGTGAAGAGAAGAGCCATTTCAGAGCATGCCCCTCCCTGCTTGCGTGGGGAGCCTGCGGCCGAGCTCGGAACTCGGAGGGGCTGCGAGGCTGGGGCCGGGCAGGGAGGGCAGGGAGGGCAGCAGGCTGCTGCTGGAGAGAAACGCTGTCAGCCCTGGTGTGGGCAGCAGGAGAGCTGCTCTTCTCTCAGTCTGGCCCGGGAGGTCTTGACCTGGCAGCTCAGCCCTGGGTCTGAGGATGTCCTCCTGTTGTGCTGTCATCCTGCTCTACAGGAGAAATAAGCTGTTTCTGAACCAGATTTGGGTCAGGATGTTTGTTAAAGCATCCCATGAGTGCCTCAGTGTTTCTAGCTGCTTGGCACAGAGGTGCAGACAAGGCAATCTGTTGAGAAAACATTTACTCGATGTGCTGCTTGCCTCTGGAACACCTCAGGGCACAGCAGGTCTTGTGTGCAAATACATCTCGAATGTTACAGAGAACAGGCAACTTTTGGAGCCACAGAAAACAGATGGGAGGGATCCTGAGAGGCAGGTCACTGCACTGACCTTCCCCATGACAATGGCAGCTCAACTGAAAGCAGCCTTTGCCTGGGCAGCTCTCAAAATCCCCCGGTGATGGAGATTTCACAAACTTTCCAGGCCATCTGTTCCAGAACTTTACTCTTCTTGCTTTGGTGGTAGTATCTGGATTACATTTCTCGTTCCTCATGGCTGATCAGTCACCAAAGAGACAGAGGATTTTCTCTCCTCCATTATGTGAATGTGCACAATAATTAGAAAATAATAAATCAGTGTCGGGTTTTGAATCTGTGTGCTGATTTGAAGACAGGTTTAATAAGCTTTGTGTGCACCTGCTACTTGTGTTTCTCCCTGTGGAAAAGTACATGCCACTGAAATGCAATGCTGCTGGCAGCGAGGACACCAAATAGCAAAGGGGCCGGTGAGGTGCTGAGGGTTTCCCTGAGAGCTCTGGAGGCTCAGCCTTTCTTGGAAAGGTTCTCCACAAAGATCTCAGATCGTTTAGGGACAGTCATGTTTGATGGCCATGAAGTAAAACTTTCCTTCAGTCAAATCCATTTACGGCTAAAATACAGCACAGGATGAAATTAGAAGTGGAATTTGTTTCACAACGCTTCATCCCAAGCTTTATGCAGATGTAATCTTTTCTTGTTCTCTAGCCTCGTGCTATAATCAAAGGTGAAGGACTGGTGCCCCTAGAGGATCTTCTCCCTTCTAAAGCGAATTTTTAAATTAGATGGTAATGGGAGCGAAATATAGTCAGTTCTCATTTATTTTCTTTTGTTTTACAATACAGACTTGCAGAATTTGTAAGGCTTCCCATACACTGGTGTCAGGCTAGCCAAACAGTCAAAAAGTGTTAGTATTCTAAAAGAGTTGGAGATATTAATGATTTGTGGAACAGAATTTGCTTGCCTAAGAAATTCACAAATGAATCCTCCATACTGAACACGTTTGAGAATAGTGAAGTCTTGGTCATGACCAGTTGCTAAGGCAAAAAGCCGCAGTCACCAAGTAAATCTCTTGTGCATCATTTGAACTTGTAATATGTGTAGCTAGCCCTTGAAAGCAAGCTGCTTTCTGCCATCCCCTGAAGACCTGTGGTCATGGAACATTTATCCATTTTTCTACATGATTTTGAAACACATTATTATTTACTTTGATGAACACTCAACATGAGTACCATGTTTAGGAAATTACAGATATCAAAGTGGAGATGTAATAAAACTATAAATCTTCTCATCTGTTCTCTCTGTCCACTGAAAAGATAAATCAGCAATTATCACAGCTATATGATTAGTTTAGAATGTTTTAGAAAATGGGACTAGTATTTTTTTCTCTGCTGGGAGACTGATCTAAGGCTAAGTCATTAAGTCTGAGGATGTTTGTCTTAGATCTTTTACCAGGAGGCATGCTATGCTACTTCTGGTTAATCCATTTTGTAAGTGGGACAGATAAAAATATTCCTTCCAGAGAAGGGGATTCTTATGAAGCCCAACATTACACTTTTGAATCTTCCACTAGTTGCACACTCTCAACTTGCTTTTATTTGAAGAAATAAGGAATTGAAAAACCAACACAACCATTTTTCTCCTCCAGAATTTTCCTTGTCAGCTCTGACCAGCTGGCAATTTCCATTTGGATTTATTTCTACGTATTTCCATCCTGGTGCAGAGATTATGACAAAATATTCTTTTATATCCTTTTACTGCAGAAAAAAAAGAGTTATTTTCTTGCCAAGTCAGACACACATTTATGGCAGAAACTGTCACACCTACCTTCTCTCAGCAACTTTCAGTCCATCATGTGAGCTGTAGCCAGTAACCTACACAGGGCAAACACCTCCTTTGTATTGTCAAATTTTATATACCACAGTCTTCAGCTGGAAAGTCTTAATTTAGCATTCTGAGATAGGATCTGAAATACAAATTTCCCACAGATAACTACCCAAGCAGTAGTGCAGTCCTGTTCAGTGTCCTTTCTAATAATAAGTGGATCTCTGTACCACCTATGCAGGACCTGAGGAAAAAGTGTTGCATTTTTGACGGATGGATGGATGGATGGATGGATGGATGGATGGATGGATGGATGGATGGATGGATGGATAAGAGCTAAAATTCTAGGGGGATGCTAACTGCTTAAGGATGCTTATGTCATGACATAAAGACATTTGTATCCATTTGCCCAGAAGAACTGGGATTAAGGGGATGCTTCCTATCTTCGTCTTGTACTTTTCTTTCAATATCTCTGTTCCCTGTGTCTGTAGAAGCACCATGTCAAAATGGGGTCTTCCCCCATTTTCATGTCACCACTTTGCCAATGTTGGCTTATGACAGGTGCTTCTTCACAAGGAAAAAAGATTTCTAGATGAACTGGTCAGTGGGAAGTCAGAAAGGCCTTGACGAATTCAAGTCTGGTGACTGCTCTTGCTACACAAAGTTCTTTAAATACTTATGACTTGAATATTGCAAAACAAATACAAGGAAGGTGGGGATGGGCTGTACAGGTTTACCTGCTTTTTTACCTTTTTGAAATTACCATAGCCCTTCTAGCAAGGGGAAGAATTCAGTATACCTCACATTTCTAGCTCAAGCCTTTTGTTTGTTGAGTCATTATGTCTCAGTCAACAGCTTTCTCCCCACAGCTTTCCAAAAGTAAAGATTGTCCTTGAACTCCAAACCCTGCTAAGGAAACATGGAGCAAATGTCAACATTTCTGAAGTTATTCACCCTCTGCCAAAGCACACACATGGCTTGGACAGCAGAGCTGTAGCAATGAAATCCACTGGGGTCAACAAATAAAGGCAACACAAACTCAGTGTGTTTTAGTAAGTCCTCTGACACAGGTACAGGTGAAAGATCAATAGAAGTTGGCCAGGTTCAGCTCTCTCCTATGGGAAACATTTGAACAAATCTTGTTAGTCTGGGTTGCTAAAGATCCTTCTAAGTGTGATCCTTAAGTCACAGGCAGACCAATGTTCTAAATAAAGTGTTCCTGGAAGAACTTTTCAGTCTTTTTCTCTGTACCAAGTTCTGAATCCTGCCCCATCCGTCCTGTCCCACCTGCAATTTCCATGAAATGCTTCCTCAGGCATCTCTGTAGCTGGCTTCCAAAGTGCAATGTTTCTATGTCCAACACAGCCATGGGAGAGGAGAGAAGGACAAGCCCCTCTGTCAGGTGAGAAAATCTCTGCCCAAAGCTCTTTTTTTGGGCCCAAAGGCCCTCAAGGAAAAAGTATGAAGAAAAGCAGCTGGAGAAAGCATGGCTGCTCTTAAAAGAAAGAAGCAAGGAGACATGAAGTGTTGGCCATGGATTTGTCATCTGCTGTCAGAATTTTCTCACCTGTCAGGCAAGTTTCCTACGGGAAGATTCCTTCCTGCTCTCAGCTCTTTTTAAACTCAATATCTTTTCCTCAAGCTGTTAAGTTTCTTTCTCCCTCCTTCGTGTAACACCCTTATGATCCTCACATATAGTGGACCAACTTGGGTGTGTTTTACTCAGGTCCTCACACTCCCTCTCCTCTTAGAAGCCTGTTTCAGTGATTGATAAGAAGCAAACTAAGCAGGAATTTTCTCCCTCTCCCTACCTTTCTGTCAGCAATACATTGCTGAGGACCGGGCACAAAGATAAGAAACAAATAAAAGGATATTTAACAGCTAGGCTTTTCTTGTGCTGAAGGATCTCCCAGTCTCTGGATGCAGGAATCCCTTCTCAGAGTGGAGAACTGCTGCTGGGTGGAATGTGTCAGCTGCTTACCAGGTCCTGGGCACGCTGGCGAGCCGTCGGAGGCGGTGCTATGAACGCAGCCGTGTGCTTAGCGTTAAGCCAGTGAGAAATTCCACTGAAGTCAAGGGGGTTTTTGCATGTGCTTAAGGGCTTTGCTGGGCTGGGGCTTACGAAGAATGGACTACGGGTTCATCGGACGGGATTGGACCAAGAATCTTGCACCCCTTCTCTTGCCAAATCCTGGAGGATGCCTCTGATTCACAAGTGCTAGGAGTAAATTGGGCCATTGAAAAGAAGGGAATTCAGCTGACCAGCTGGCCATAAGCTCCCTGGTTGGAGGCTGCTGTGAAAAAGTGACTTTCTCTTATAGCCACTTAGGTCCTTGCTGTAGATTTTGTATATGTGTGTGTGTATAGTTTTCTTCGATCCAACTATTCAAACTAAGGTAATGCATGTGATGGAACAGGATCCTTGTTCATGTTGTTTTGGCTGTCATTATGGATGAAAACCCATCAAATAATGATTAAGAACAGTATTTGCGGAGTCAGCTGCTGAGTTCCCTGACTTGCTACGGTTGCAGAGCAACAACATTGCAGTGGGCAAAAGATTAACCACAAAGTCTGTTGAAAAGAAAAAAAACAGGCTGGATTTGTCAGATCAAAGAAAATAAACTTGATGATACTTGGAGATTAAATTGTCTCAGGATGATATATGTAGCCATAAAAGCCTATAGGAATAAACTGGAACTCAGCTGCTGAGGAACTGTCAGCAGCCTAGAGGACACGGTTTGGCCTTGACTGAGAGAGAAGGCTGAGAGAAGAAGGGGCATTCATAGTCTCATATTCGGAACTGAGTCACTCCATGAGTACAGACACATCACTTCTGCCTCCTGTTCTCCTCTCCCAGACAAACTGGTAAAACGTAGAGATGGGAAAACTGGTTCTGACAGGAAAAGTGCTTCATGCTTCCTGATCCTTTGAGAGCAAGTCACCACGTGATACATCTCTATTTCAGTGACACTGCTGTGCTTAGAGAAAAGGCTTGTTAATTTTCTTCTGGGTCCTTTGCAAAATTTTTCTTAATTCCCTGTAAGTCAAACCTTGTTTTCCCTTCCAGAGTTCAGTTAGAGAGAGAGATGTTAATCCCAACAGCAAGATTTCAGCCAATAGCCTAAACCAGGAGGAAGGTCTAGGGTCAAAGCTAGCAAATGATGTTGGAAGAAATAAGTTCACAGTCAGTGTGTTCTTTCATGAGAGGATTATGGAGGTTTGGAAACTCTGTCATCGCAAAGGTAGTGAAATACTGCTAGTTTGCTATAGGCAATGTCTAAACTCCACCCCCTCCATTCTCCTGTGAAATGAAAAATACAATCACCAAGGTTTCAAATAACCGATGAAGAAAACGTCCTCCTTTTCCAGTGGTTTTGAACAAAAGGAGACGGTGAAGTGTTGGCACTGTGAGCAGAAACACAGACCTATGTAAGCTCAGCTTTTGGAGTTGGAAGTCAGCCATGAAAACAGAACTAGCAGAATTCAGCAAGCCATTTAACCATGGTACTAGCATTTGTGTGGGGCTGACTTTCATCCTTTGGGGACACTGTGGTTCTTAAAGAGATAGGGCTTTAAACGCTAAGTTTTGTTAATTTTCAAGAAACTTTGACAAAACTGGCAAATTTGGGTAATGGGAGGGATGGATATACTTAAAAAGAGGTGAAAAGCAGAGATCTAGTTCATAATTCAGCCAGGGACCTCGTTTGAGCTCAGGAAAGTCACTTAGACATGGGATTTGCTATCTACAGACCAGGTGCCTAACCTAAGCCAGGAGTGTGGACTCCTTATAGAACAGTAGGATGGGTGTGGTTCGAAGAGACCTCTGAGTTCAGGCTAATGGAGAGAGACAGGTGCCTCCAGAACCTCCTCTCACCACTGTCCCTACAGTGGGGTATCTGCCTCGAGGAAATACCACTGTCTTTCCATTAAATTATCCTCTCTGTATTGTTACAATGTCTTCAGCACAAAGATAGTCTCTCACTTGCTTAGTGCACAACTCATTTAGACCCTGGGTCTTTGGTGGCATTTTGCCATTACTTCCCTAATAGTAATTCCTTCTCCTGCTGGAGATGAGTGCTGGATTTGCCAGGCTGGACTATCCTGTGAGTCAATGCAGACTCAGATGTTCATGCAGTGGATGAGAAAGAGAAATGGATGTTTACCTTGGAGGCAAACACCAATCATAGCAAAGGGACACAGCCTCCTTTCAGTCCTAAAAGCATTGCAGAAAAGTCTTGCAGGAAAGGTTTCTGTTGCCTTTATCTAACTCCTGCTTGGCTAACTGCAGGCTGCTCTTCCCAAAGACTTCCTGTGTCTTTGGCTGGGGGAAGTACTTCTGACCCCTTGCGTTAATCTGCTCTATAAGGTCAAGGCTTATGTTTAAGCACTCACCATGTTTCACCAGCATAGAGATAGCTGGTATCCAGCAGGGAAGAGAGGGTTGCCATCAAAAATGTTCTGCAGGATCTCCTGGGAGGGAGGGTGTTGTGGGAGCTCAGTTCGCTCTCCAGCCTGGACGGAGAAGGGAAAGGCAGAGGAACACAGATCCTGCCTCATGGACAGCTCTGCCATGAGTGCACGGGGCATAAAGCAATCTTGGACCCCACTGGACTTACCTAGTAAAGCTCTGTGCTGTGGTATCCTGCAATGATTGGATCTCAGATACCTATTAGATCTTATTCTGGAAATATCTCCATCCTGAATGCCCCATATCCTGCCCAGATTTTTCCAGATTTAGCCTTTGATACATGTGAGAGCATGGACAATTGGATATTACTCAGATGCAGAGCTGCAGAAAGCCATTGCCTCTCTGTTTCACACAATAATCCCCTGAAGCTTCACATCAGAGAAAATCCATGTGATTTCTTGCAATGTGGTGTCACATGAAAAGACATCTCCCCCAGTGCTGTTTTGGAAATACAATAGTTGTTTTTGTTTTATCTGCCGTGCCATCAGCCCCCCCAGCTGGGGACTCAAATATGCATTAATTCTGCTTATGACTGCCAGGAGAGTTTATTATGGCCAACAGCAAGAAGCATGTAGGAATCTGCGAGGTGTGTGCATTTCTGCAGAAAATGAGCCTTGGTCCCTGCTTGCTGTCAGCTTTCATTACAGCAGGGGAAACTTCTTGCTGGAGAGGGGATCATGTAGTAGGCAAGCATTGCACAAGAGGGGGAGGAATGCCAGGACTGGCTCAAAGACTGTTGTAATGGGACAGGGGGGAAAAGAGAAATCCAGAATCTGAAAGGCAAGAGGAGAGATGAGTGGCAAGATAGTCCTCAGGAGCTTCAAGTGTTAGGCTGACAGGATGGTTAGCTCTTGAACGAGGGCTTAGTAGTTTTCTTTCTCTCTTTCTTTCCTTTTTTTAAATCTCTCTTTTTTTTTTTTCTTCTTTTTCTTTCCTTTCCTGCTGAGAGAAGCTCTTTTGTGTTGATTGGCACAAGTTTTGGAAGGATTAAATAAACCCAGCAAATGGAGACTGCCTTTTCCACCTTCGCTGGAGGCAGCTTCTTTCAGCAGTCAAACCCGTGCATTGCTGTGGAGGTTCATCCTATCACTGCCTGATTGCATCCCAGCAGCAGGAACGTTGTGGCACATCTCCAGTGGTGTTGTCCCCTTGGAGGGCCATGGTCTATGTTGAGACAGTTTAGGTAGAAAAAAACTTCAGGAGGTCTCTAATTCAAACTTCTGTTCAAAGCAGGGCTCATTTCAAAGTTAGGTCAGGTTGCTCAGGGCTTTGTGTTCAGTTTTATGTTTTCTTCCTCAGGTGGGCAGGATAACACTGAAATTTTGCAAGCTGCTGGGAGAGGCTGGAAATGCGTCAAGTCTGTGAGTCCCTAAGGGCAGACCAGGGAGTCTGTCTTGCAAGGGTTTGCAGAGTTGTCTCTGTCTTGGGGGCAGACCAGGAGTGGGTGACTTCTCAGAGACAGTCTTTTCAGGAAGGGCTGTTGTCTTGTTCACCCTGGTTCCTAAAGCAACAAGACTGCACTGTGTGGGTTTGTCTTTCTTCCCCCCTAACACAGAGTCATTCAGGCTGGAAAAAAACTCAAATGTCATTGAGTCCAGCTGTTAACCCACCACTGCCATGCTCACCACTAAACCACATACCCAAGCACCACATCTACACATCTCTTAATACCTCTAGGGATGATGACTCTACCACTTCTCTGGACAGCCTGTTCCAATGCTTGACCATCTCATGTGTACTGAATCAATTATGAGATGAGAAATTGGCTGAAGAGGGAATGTCTTTCACTTCATATGTCTGGGGAAAGCTCAGTCTTTTCTAGCACCGGCTAATTGGGATGGGTGATGACTCACAAGACACAAAGCCGTAGGAACCCGGGATTCATCAGCCACCCTGTCTGCTAAACGACCTGCTAGCTGTTGCTGCGGGGCTTTGTGCTACTTTGTAGCAGCCACAGTCCTCCTGGAGAGAGCGTCCCTGCAGGAACAGCCTTTCCAAGGGCACGGGCGAGCCTCCCTGGGCAACGGGTGATACCAGCCAGGTAGCAGCTTCTGCTGCTACAAGTGATTCCAGCTCTAGTGATTTCAGCTCTTGTGAGATCAGCTCTGGCGGTATCACCCAAGGCGACGCGGGGAAAGAGAGACAGGAATCTCGTATGGCGGTTCCATGGAAGTAGCTTCTTTATTGCCAGGCCACCCTGACGGGTCAGGGGTCTGCAGCACAGCTCCCGCGAANCTGGTTTTGTCGCCGTAAGCCAAAGGTGAGTGGCTTATCTCTGGCTTTCTCCGGGGGAGTGCACAGAGCTCCTGTCTTGGAGGCTCACAGCTTTCCTCACCTAGCTAGGCTATCCTGACTCCATCCAGCAGTGCCAAGGACAGGACGCTTGCTGGGGCCTGAAATCCACCGAGTTGTGTTTCGTTTTGCTTGGTCAGAACTGGCAGAAGGTAGATAATCTTGATCTAGTCCAACAGCTGTGTATCAGACCTAACCCTTTCTCATCCATCAGGTGTATAACACTTCTCCTTCTGAAACTCTGGCCGTTGCTCTCACTGCTGCTGGCAAGATTTCAGGCATTTAATGCCCTACCATAGATGCAAGAATCAAACACAGTTTGATGAATCTCGTGGGATGATCTCCGCATCATCCAGTACGGAAGTTCATGGAGTTGTAGAAGGTTCATTTTCCCTCTGTTTCCTAAACATTATCTTCAGTAAACTCCTTTTCAGAGTGAGGAATTAGTCAGTGGGAACTCCTGGGTTCAGGCATCTGCATTGCTCTGTGGACCAGGCCTTTATTGGAAGGTTATTTTCAGTCTCCCAGCAGTCAGCCCCGGAGGTACAGCGCACACCCCCACAGTGCTGGCTCCTTTTCTGTCTTGGTAACTGTATTGCATCTTTGCAGTTTCTTCTCCTGCAGACACGGTTTCAGTCTCCTCTTTGTCCTGACTTGCTGCTGTGGAATGTAAGGCTTTTATTATTTTTTTTTTCACTCTGTAAAACAAAAATATGAACCTAAGCACATCATGTCAAGACTTTGAGCTTGCATTTTCTGTCTGGGTCCTTTGGAGAAAATAAGAGCAGCACCTTGTTTTTCCACTTCTTTTTACTTTCCCTTTGTCCTCCTGCTCTCAGAGAAGATTTATGCCCTGTTGTGAAAGCACTGCACCTAACACAGCCAGCTCTCACAGTTTCACTTGCTGTGCAATTCCAGTATGATCTTGCTTCAATGCATACTTGATTCAGGAACAGTGGGGTGTGTTCAGATGGATCAAACATGAGCCAAACTCTTATTTTATTGCAGTTTATTTCTTCAGGAAGAGCCAGGGTTGAACTAGGAGTTCATTGAGTTTTAAGGTAACACATTTTCTCTCTCAGCAGGAGCAGGCCATCGACATATACGGTTATTTACAGCAGCTCAGCTGAGGGAGAGTAACCCATAAATAGCAACTTCTTGTGTTCGCTCACAGGCACATATTCTTAGAGAAGGCAGAAACCTCACGTTCCTGCCCATTCGTTAATATTCAGCAATAGGATTTTTGAAGGAAAATGTCTCCCTAGGTAGGATATCCTATAACTCCTGACCACAGGGGTTTCCTCCAGCTTCACCTCCAGCATCTGGTGTTGTCTGTTCTTGGAGACAGGCAGATGGGGTAGATGGACCCCTGATCTTATTTGGGAGGACAGCAATTCCCATGAGCCAAATGCAACACCAGAGAAATATGTCAGATGCATTCCAGATGGATATCCCTGGAGAGCAGTGCCTTAATTCATAGACCAGGCAAAGAGACTCAAAAAGGAAATGTCTTTCTCCCATCGCAGTGGGGAGCCTCGAGAAAGGAAAGGTAGATCACCTTCTTAGGCTCAGCTCACAGGCTTGGTCTCACATCTTTGGTGATAGAGGTGTCTCTGATGCGGACTGAGTAATCTCTTCCATCTCTTCCTTGGCATATTTCATAGGGATGCCTTCAAACAATCCTTAAGGGCATCCTTTTTCCATTACTGCTTAATGCAGAGAAATAACTTAACATCCTCTGCTATGAATGAACTCTCTCCCCAGTGAACCTGCCTTGTCCTGCATTTTCAGATCAACAATACAGCCAATTTTTGAGGTACACTGTAATAAGGCCAAATATATGGGCAAAGCTCTCTAATTCCAGGATGTCACATCTTTCCCATTTTTTACAGTAACAGTAGTTCATCTTCTCTGGGAAAGAATTATTCTGCTGCCATGTCTCTATCCAGCCAATATATTTGTTTCACAGATCTGTGAGATATCCTAGACATCACATCCTCTCTTTCTTTTCTCTAAGCAATGTACTTGTATGCTTTATAAAAGGAGTAGACACCTAAGACTGGTCATCTGGACAGTTTTCTGGTCGTGTATTGACAGTGCTTGTTATATTTCAATAAATTACTTGGAAGCTTAGTCTTGCATCTTTCATGAAGGCACTTCTTAGACTTCACATCTGTAAGTAACAACCTACCCTGAAAATACCCAGACCATCCCCAAGCGCAATCACTGACATGATAAAGTATTAAAGTATTTACATAACACTTAAAAGCTCTAGTGATCAGTAAAGCCCCACTTTGCTAGACCCTGAACACAACTAGGGAAAGAAACCAAACTCTCCATCTCAACATTTGTTACTTAAACTGGTGGAGCCAGAGAGAAAGAGGTTCAGAGCAGGACTGTCGAATTCTGCTGCTCTGACAGGAACAGCATTTGCCCAGGGAGCAGTAAGATTGTAGAATATACAGTCTATTGCAAAAGTCCACCTCTGTCCAGTGACAAATGCAGAAAAACTCCCACATGAATGCACTGCTCCCAGGAATCCCATTGCTGTCTTCCAGAGAATTAAATTGTGATCCTAACAGCTGATGATTGACATCCATCCCTACAGAAAGGCAAGGCAAAGCATAGGCTCACCTCAACGTTGTGCCGTGAATGAACAACAGATTTTGCATTGTCAATATTGATTCAAGCTATGCTGAAACCTTGCAGTGGGAAGGACTGAGGGCTCTTAGGAATCACATGCTTTGGAGACCCTCTTACCTCTGACTAGCCTTGAACACATTTCAGTTCTCTGTCCTGATGGAAGCATGTTTTTGTGTGTAGTAACAATGCATTTTCCTTCCCACACTGTATTTACAGATATGTGCTGCTTTCTGGCAGGTTGGTTATGGATGACAGATTGGGAAGGATTTCACGTTGCCTGTGTTTTCTCTGTGGGGTTAGACAGCGTGTGGGTGTGGTGTTAGATTCCTCATCTCTTCCCTCAGACCTTGTGTTAGAGGATCAGGAGTATCTTTGACAGGTGCTACAAGACAGTCCTCTAAAGGGGATTCTGTTTGTGTAGTTGTCAGGTCAAGTGGTGTTATTTAAGCATATGTACCATGGTGGGTGTTGCAAACAGTTCCTTTAGGTTGTTCACAGCCATGAAACCATTTCAACTGACTTGGTAGAGCTGCAGTTAGGCCATCTGCTCAACCAAAACTCTTGACTAGGCTACAAACATTTTATGCCTTTTTAAATAGTCTTTCTCTCTGACGTGTCAAGTGCCATGTTGCCCTGTTAATACCCATTCTCAATGCCTTTGTGGAGGCCTCGTTTCTGCCTTGACCAGGTGGCCAATCCATTCAGAAGACAAAGGGCCGAGAGGTTATCTGCAGCCTTACCCAACCACACTCTTCACAGCTGGCAAGGATCTGTAAATGCCAGAGATAATATGATGACTGGTGATTTAGTGAGCTGAATCTCTAAAGCTTGGTGTGGCATCATGATTTGTGATGTGTGCGCAGTCCCTGGAGGTTCCATGTCCTAAGTCCAGATCCCATTTTATCAGATGCCTGTAAGTTTGTGATTCAGTTAAATTGACAGGCTAACAAACTACGTATGAGTAGGAGGTGTCCATCTCTTTCTAATCACCTGAAAATATGACAGATTACTGTTAAATAAGAAGAAAAATGGAGGAAGTTAGAGCTGCCTGTCTAGTGCCATTGTACCAGGAATTGACTTTTTACCCGTTTAAATTCCCAGAGGAACTGACAATTTGCCCATATGACTTTGCCCATATAAAAGTACAGAGACGTTTCCTGTCTCTAAATGGACCTTGTCAAAATGTCTCGAATAAATACAGAGAATGGGATCCTTGCAGCCCCTGAGATTACTAGGACAAGGTGTGAGAGCTTAAAGAAAATGAAGGAAATAATTACTGGCCAGAGGAAATAGAAAAATCAACAGGAAAAGCCCTTTTTTTCCAGCCAGTCCTGATGACAGCCAGGAAAATTTCATTAGTCTTAAGAGCATTGCTTTACCCTTTTATTTCTACCAGAAAGCTGAATTCCCCCTGCTCATGTGTGGTTACATTTCTTTACTGAAACTACACAGTGCTTGTGGTATTTTACTATTTCTAGTGCTGGGGAGCCAGTGCCTCTGTGCTCTGCATAGGGAACAACTTTAGCTGCCAGGCATTGGAAAAGCACACAGCAAAACCCTCATCTTCTGCCTAAAGATCTGCCATACAATACAACACTTGGGGCTCAGGGCAGTTGTGGAAAATGGGGAAAATGAGTGAAAGGGACACCTGCAGCCCAGTCTTTGTCATGGATCAAGAGCTGGTTTCACCACATCAGGGAAATACAAGAATTAGGGGCTCTCTTGGCATTCAAGGGACTGATCCCTGTCGAACTCTGTTGGAACTCCAGATAAAGGACCATCCAGTCTGTCCTCCCAGGGAGCTGGAAAGAGAAATGCAATGTTTTTAGGTACAACCATCTTGCAGCCACCTGCTGCCATTCTGCTGCTTCAAGGCTTGGACATCCCAGTTTGGTGCTCTGTCCACCCTATTACCCTGTTTTTGATGGTAAGCCAGCACTGGATATTACAAAAGACAAAGCCCTTTTCTCCTACACTACTCAGCATAATAATTTAGGTCCTTGGCACCAGCTCTGCCTGATGCAGGGGAGGAAACTCTTGCTGATTCCCAGCTGATGGGCTGCCCAGACCTAGAAACAGGAGGATTGATGGTCTCCATAAACGCCTTTGCCATAGCACTGCTGCCTGTGCCGCTGAGTGATCCCCGTCTGTCCCCCCAGGGCCTGATTCTCCCCTTCCTTGCTTGGTGCTGATGCATTTTAGCAGCTGATAGATCACGATTTCTTTACCTCTTTCCCCAAGTGACACATATTTCATTCGTGGGGGGTTTCAGTGTGAGGAAGGCTCTGAGACCCAAGCCTCATTCCACAGGGCACTGCTCTGCACCTGGGGTTATTTTTCCCCCCCTTCTGTTCTTTTAACTAGGGCCTTTAAGAGGGCTAGGAGATGAGCCCAGAATGTATTTATTGAGCTCAGGGGAGGTGCAAGCATCTGTTAAATATTATGAAGATATCACTGATGAGCTGGTTTCACCTAAAGGCTGAAAGAGGTATGATGTTTACATGTCTCCTGTGGGATGGTGCAGAGCAGGGGAGACGGATGCTGCTCAGTGATAGCTCCCCTTATCCAAGGGTGGGATGTCACACAGACTCAAAACACAGAGTCTTCTGTATCTTCTGGTTGCATTGGATGTGAGGAAAGGCTGTGTGCTAGGCTTATCGGCATCATTCATGGCAAGATTTCAGTCACTCTTCCTCTCAGATAAAAGAAGTGTGTTTGCTTCATCCCTCTTGTGCTTCCTACAAAGATCTGCCTGCTTGCTGAAAGTGTCAGCTCCTGAGCTGTTTTCCCAGGGAATTAAAGGTATATTTAGATTTTCTCTTTTTCAGCTCCTTCTTTCCCAGCTGTTATCTTCTTGAGCATGACAGCAAACCTCACTGGCCCTGACTCTCAGACAGTTACCTGGGAGCAATCCATTATCCCTCTCTCTCTGTGCTCATCCCAAATGATCTCCCAGGTTCAGCACAGCTGACCCACCTCAGTTCCACAGACCAGTCCCTGGTAAAACCACTGCTCCACTTTTGGAAAAGAGCACAGAGAGGTTCTGGATCCCAGGCTAAGACATAAGACAAGCTTTCTTGGGTGAGACCACCATATAACATTTATGCTTTCAATCCCTCCCCTGAAAGTTAAATAAACAGTAACTGCAGTCCTGTTGTGACAGGAAAAAATTCCAGCCCTCTGCTCAGAAGGGAAAGTGTTGTTCCCCATCGGGGTTTGATTCCCTTTATGTTTATGTAATGACTGACGATCCTGACAATAAAGTGTGATATCAAAACCAGAGAGAGTTTGGAAAGGAGTAAGAAATTAATTTTTCAAAATGCCCTCAATATTCACTGGATCTTTTCAGTCCTCACGGGGGAGGGGGTCCCTGTATCCTATCGCACACCTGACATTGCCCCCAGCAAGATTAGTCACAATGGCCCCATGCAGGTTTTGGATTTATTGTCTGCAAATTTGGCTGGTCTGATCACTGGTCTGAACACCTGTGGAGCCTCAGAGTCCAGACTATTAGATTAATCTGTCAGTCACTCTATATAACAGCCTGTCCTCCTTTCCATCCCAGTTCGACACTCCCTTCCCAATTTTGGTGTATAGCTCTGAGATCCAGTTTCACCGGAATGTAAACAGTGTCTGAATCCCCCAACTTCCCTGCTTTGCTTCCGCTGTGAGTGCACTTGGCTATATTGGCTGCTTGAAAAGTAATTATCCTCACTTCCCACCTGATAAATTAAAGACCCCCAGGTTCTTTGCTTAATGGTGCAGAGCAATTCAAGAGTGATTCTTCTGCAGAAGCTGTTAGGAGGATGTCCTAGCAACCTCACACCCTTCTGGTCCTCATTGTGCTGGGACGACAGCCCATTAATCAGCCTGACCCGGCTCGGAGATGGCAAAGGTCGTGCTGTGTGAAGTCTGATCGGAAAAACAAATTTCACCCCTCTGGAGTGCTTCCTGGCAGGGACGAAGGGGGAGACTCGCTTGGTTTCACACTTAAGCACCTTAAGTATTTTTCCAAGGCTAGAAGGCAACTGATATGAAGGGTTTGTACTTCAAATAGAGGAGCACGAGTCCCTAGGGCTGTGTCCACATTGCTCTGAGGTGTGGTTTTGGGAATGACTGGGAGAATGATCCCAGATCAGCCCACTTCACATCTGTTCAGCCTCTTCTGGGGGAAGCAGGGATCAAGTCTGATGGAACACATGATGCCCCAGCCCCAGGTTCAGTACAACCTTGTAGTATGCTGGCAGATCCACTGCCTATAGGCACAGAAGAAAAGCCTGGTCTCAGGCTCATAATGATCCTGAAAATTCAGTGTGGCTATCAGTGGTTTCCACACAAGAGAGACTGAGCCATATCAACCCAAAAGCCCAGCTGTCCCGAACCCTCTCTCAGACAGAAGCCAACAGTGGG
The DNA here is from genome assembly GCA_013397055.1 of Pachycephala philippinensis. Taxonomy (NCBI): domain Eukaryota; kingdom Metazoa; phylum Chordata; class Aves; order Passeriformes; genus Pachycephala; species Pachycephala philippinensis. The sequence continues at coordinate 179,572 of VWZT01006494.1, forward strand.
TGCCTGGGGAGGGAAGATCCACGATAGGTAACTCTGCTAGCATCTGGTGGCTCGGAGGTGCTGTATCTGTGCCTGGGAGTCCTTGATGGATTGTTTTTCCATTAATCTATCCATTTAGTTATTAAATCCTTGCAAGCTTTCCGTTTTCTCAGTGTCTGGTGTCAGACTTGAACTGTTCAATGACGAATTACATGAAGGGCTTAATTTTCTTTGTTATGAGTCTGTCTCCTTTCAGCTTTACATTATGAGGGCCAAGCTACAATCATCTCCTATTAATCTTTCTTGTTTAGACCTCTGTAATGCTCTTTTGCAGTTCTGGAGATGTGCTCTTGTCCTACTTTTGATGGTAGTCTTGATTTTAGTCTGTACTGCTAATGAAACTGGAATAGTTTATTGCAGTGGACCTAAATCGCATGAATCTAGGAAATATAAATTAGATGATCTATCTGTGAAAACATCTCCTCCATCCTGGCAGGTGGTGATGTTCACAATTTGATAAGCCAATGTGAAGACAAGCCAGGAAAAATAATGCATAAACTGCAATATATCCTTGTGTTGGCTTAGTACAAGAAAACCCCCTCAACATCTCTGGTTGTCTAGTATCATGCTTGAGCATTCTGGCCCAAGAAAGCCGTCCTGTAGATGTAGGATTGATTTCATTGGCAAGCAAAGAAATTACTGCCACTTGGCTCCAGAACAAGAACAGCATTGTGCTATAGTTTATTGTTTTCTTATGGACTCTGCAATAGCTGTACACAGTTAATCTCCCGATCCTTTGGTGTGAAATGGCATATTCCTCCATGGGTGAGAGAAAAACTGTTTAGCACTGACACCACTGCAGGTGCATCACTCTACAGCACCAACTTTACCTCTGGCAAGGATTTGCACATATTTAGCAGTGAGCCAAGCAGTGATGTTTTCATCTTTGCTGTAGGGAACACAGATCAGCAGCTTGTGGCTTGTGCTGATAGTTTCAATTTACACCTTTCCTTTAGTAGTTTCAGCCTCTTGTTCTTGCTGTGTCAATACTGCTGTATGTATAATGTAATACCAATCGTGTCTGTATCAAAAACATCTTTGTTGCTGGTTTGTGATACTGAGTTGTTTCATCCACACACACTTCAGTAGTGTGAAGAGAATTTAAAGATAAGACACAGGTGCCACTGCTCTCTGTTTTTTTTGGCATATGCAAAATCATGTGCTCAGCCTTTTAGTCCACAAGAGCTTCCAACTAATTCTGACTGATTTTATTTTTTTTTTTCCCATCTCTTTTTGTAGCAGGGGTGCTTCTGTTTGGCCTTGTGGCCATCTTGAAGTTATGTGTTTCCCTGTGTACCTGAATACACAAATGTTCAGGAGATGTTAATAATCTCCCAGCTCTAGAGTGTTTGAGACAGCAGGGCAAGGTATGAGCTTGAATGCAACCATCAGCTCTTCCAGCAATCCCAGACATGATTCAAGTTCCCCAAAACCCTGATGGCAGAAACTTCCAATTGGTTTCTTGAACTTTGACATCACGGTAGGATTTGAAGTTTATTTTAGGTGCTGTGGGAGGCAATTTGGATAGGTTGCCTCAGCTTGCCTGGGTGATCAAAAGCCCTTTCCTGTTTCTTAAAGGGATTGAAAAGTCCTGTCTCCATGTAAGCAGAGACATATTCAGATAACACTGCTGAGAACCAGAGAGAAAAGTTCTGTGTCCAGACAAAGTCGTGTCTAAGTGCCTTGGCACAGCATTATCTTTGGAGCTTAGGACTTTGCCACCCATCACGCAGGGGAATGAACAGAGGGGAAAGACATAAGCAAGGAACACTGTTTGTAGAGGAGTTACATGAGAGAATAATGAGGAGGAAGAGGCTGTGCTGGTTCAATGGATGAGAGGCTCATGTGGAAATGTTCCAAGGAATGGCTCTGGCTAGGCATGGGTTTCCTCTCCCTGCTGTAAAAGTGCACTGAGTTTTAGTGGCACTAGTAGGTGGTGGATATCTAAGTGCAGAGTGCCCATATGTGACTCCTGGTTCTGTGCCTGCCTGTTTTACCCTGTCTCATTCTGCCCTACTCCAGCAAAAGGATGGAAGTGAAACTCAGGAAACATTCTCATGGAAAGAACGTTATATTCTTTCATTCTACATAACTGGATTCTCACCCCACATAATTTCTGTGGGTTGCCACCCCAGTGCTTGGGGATCACAATCCTTCTTGGCTAGAAAAATGGTCCTTGTTGAACTTTCAGCAATTTGGAACATGTTCCAGGTGCACAGAACTTAGACCCTGGTTTGATCCTGCTGTAGAGGCTTGTTTCCCTGCTATGTGTCCTGGCATTGGGATCATCTCAGCAAAGTCTGTTCCTGGCCCTATGGAATGGCAGTAGGACCTGTTCTGTAGGCCAAGCTGAAGATCCTCTTTCTCCTCTCGCCTCAGCTAAGTTGAGGCCAGCAACAGCTTTCATGAGAGTCTGCTATAAAGTGTGCCCTAAGTGTCCTGATTGTAGGCTGATCTTTCAGTTGAGTGGGGATATTAATCCATGGAAATGGCCATGCACCTCCTGGGGGAAAGCAGATGAGGCTCTCTGAGGCTTTACTGATGAGCTATATCAGTGAGGCTGAGCTGAAATGATTGGAAAAAGAACTAAGTAGAAGGTCCATGAAAGCAACTGTTGAAAAGAGATCTTTTGGAGTGAAGGCGAAGCAGAGGCAGTGTTTTGGCTAAAGGAAAAGGACTGTGGCAGATGCTTCTCAGCTGGAAAAGGTGGAGCTCTACAAACTCATGTTCTCCTGCTGTAAGTGTGGAGAAGGAAAGCCCGAGCTAGATATACTGGCTTCAGCTCTGCTGCCATGTTCTCAGCCTCCTCACCACAGTGGGATGTTACTCCATGCCAGCAGCATCACTGGCCACAGCTTGGGAGCAGGGTGTGGAGTTTGGAGTTTGTGATACTGATACTCATCAGTACTGGCACAATGGGAATTAGGTTGTGGAAAACTGAGTCATAGATTATATTCTCTACTTCTGACTCTCCCAGCTGATGGCTCACAGACCACTGCTGATCCATGAAAACTCGGAAGATGGCCTGTGAAAGAGCAGAGAGAAAAAGGAATACAGCAAACACACAGGTGCCTTCTTGCACAGCCAGCATCCTGTGTCTGTCCTGGGAAAAAAAGCAGAGGAGGCTTCATACACACTAAAACCTGCTGAACACAAGGGCCAGCAGTGAATGGGTCAAGGTACCCTTCTTTGTGGATATCATTGGCACCATCTGACTGCAAGGGAGAAAGAAGAAGGATGTGGTGAAGTGCCTGCCAATAACTGAGGGAGCCAGAGGGAGATTCCTGAGAAGTCCAGAAAATATTTGGAAAATGGGGACCCAACCCAGCATGGCAAATGCAGCATGACCCTTCCTAACACAGCATGGGCAAAACAAAGAGCATCCCAGCTGCTTGGATACTTGACACCAGGATCACACTCAGCAGCTCTTTTCTGTGGTGCTGCTTGGAGCTGATGACTGAGGGTCATTTCCAGCATGGGATTTCACGTGTGAAGCCTATTCAGTGTACAGCAACTGCTGAGGCTTTCAGAGGGCGTGACTCAAGTTAAAGGCCGGGAAATGAACACAAGAAACTGTTGCTAGAAACCAAGCTGAAACACGTGAAGATAATAAAATGGATGTCCGAACTGGGACCTCTTCTGGGGCTGCACAGCGCTGACAAGCTGACCTGGATGTGTCACATCTCTCAGCTTCACAGCTCCTGACACACGGCACCAGCTCTCCCATATGTCAGGAGTCACATTCCCCACTGCTGGAATGCAGCCGCCTCTGGAGCAGAACCCAGCAGCTGTTTAAAGAATTGACAGAAACAAACCAGGGACAGGATGCAAAGACACAGCCAAAGTGCAGAGGAAAACAAGGAGGGAAAAATGTCAACCAAGTCCATAGGGTGAGCGTGGTGGTCATAATCAAATGATAAAGAGCATGGCAATTTACCAGCTATCAGCAGAGCTAAAGGAACCACCTGGATGTTTTCTGTTGACCTGAACCAAACACAGTAACACAGCTTATCTGAGATCCTTCTCTTACATTTGGTGCCCTGACATATTCCCTTGTGTTTGTTACAGCTGAGACTGCTGATGTAGACTGATACAGTAGTCTAGTTGATTCTTAGTAGTCCATGAAGCCATGATAAACTGGGAGAAAGCATAATCCCTTTGTCTTTGGTGGATAAAGAATATGAGATTTGGTTTCTCTCCTGAAGCCACTCTCACCGTTGGTTCAAGCTGTTAACCTGTTTTTGCTTGTCTAGCCCTGCTCCTCAGACTGTCTTGGACTCTCAAAGAGAGATAATGTAAAAAATAATCTAGACACATTTTAAAACGTTATCAGAAAAGTCAGGATTGGTTGAAAGCATGAGCACCTCTGTGGTTCAGAGGTGCGAGATTTATCTGCTGAGACACGAACCTTGCAAGGGAAGGACCATTTCATGCGAGTCCTATTCCCCAGCAAACTGCCTAGGCCTCTGTTACAGAGAAGACATTTCACTGGGTCATCAGATAATTCAAATAGAAGTGTCCTCAGGAGTTCTGTGGATCTACTTGTTGATTTGGGGACATCAGTGGGGTGCTGGTCTGGCACAGCAGAGCTACTCTTACCTCCTTCTCTTCTAGCGCAGTACTGAGTATTCATCTGAGCTAGTCAAGAGTATCTGGACTAGCAATTACCTCCAGACTCCAGCTTAAAAGGAATTAATTAGAACGAGCCACTAGCTGAATCCACCAAGGAGACTGCTGTGCAGAGACATCCGGGCTTTGTGTGGTGGCACCAATCTGAACAGGCTGGCCCTTGAAAGGAGGTGGCACAGGGGTAGAGAAGCGGAAGGTTTTGAGGTAGATAATGGAAGAATGAAGAGACAGGAAGCCCTGAGTTCCCACACTGTCATTGCCCCTGCCATTTCAGTCCAGAGAAAGCCCTCTGCTCCCCCCACACAGGTTGCCCCTTGCCACCATTGTGTTTGGCTACTTGGAAAGCCATCTACGAGCCTCCCTGCATCGCATTCAGTGTGCAACCACAGGAACAGCAGCCGTCTGGATTCTCTCCAGCTGTCCAGGGAGAGAAAGGGAAAAGTATTTAGTAGTAGCAGAGAAAAGGGGGTAAAAGAAAAAAAAAAAGCAAAAGAAGAAGTCAGAAATCATTTTTTGTGGCACACTATGACGCACAGATTCGGGAATGAGGGTTGTGAAAGCTTTCTGTTTAGCTTATTCTTTTCTGGTCTGACAGCTGATAAGTCCCACAGCTCAGAAACATCTGACAGGACTGGCTGAAGTAAATTCATCTTTCATCTGCCCATCATGCTCCTGAAGTGGAGAGTGACAGAAATGTTTCTCCTCTGTCTGAACGCTGCTCTCCTTCCTTTTCCCTCTTTCGTGTGCTGTTGTTTGGAGCTTGGGAAAACTGGTTTCCTTCCTGCCTACAGCCTTCTCCCCAGGTTCAGGGCAGCATCCGTCTGCCCTTGCACCTGCTCCCTACAGCTGTGAGCTGCCTCTGCTGAAACCATTTGCACCCGACCAAGCAGCAGGCTGCTGGGGCCCCTCTGGCTTTGCCTTGACTCCTTTCCCTGTCATATTTTCCTTGCTGCTCTTGCAATTAGCGCGCTTGTTCGCTGCTCTTCTCGCTAGCACCTTCTGCTTTCCCAGCACACTCCCCCTGTAGCCCCCCTCGAGTCCCCGTGTGCTTGCTACAACAGGGCTTCTCAGTGGCAGCTTTTGAGACACAACTTCTCTTCTTTACTCCCTGTCCTGTCCCCAAAACTGCTGAGTATCCACATTCCGCAGGCAGAGATGTACTCTTTGTGTCCCACTCATTTAAAATGCCTTTAGCACCTCCCGTGTCTCTTTACTGGTGCTGGTCCTGCCTGACCAGTGACATAGACACTTCTCAGTGGGGAGATACCCCTGATGTCTGCCAGCCGCTGCCTCCACAGTGGGTCAGGGAAAGCAGATCCACTTCATACTCACCAGTCAGTTATCACAGCTGAACAGGTGAGGAAAAATGTGTTCATTTTGCAAATTGCCACCCCAGGTTATCCCTGGTAGTGGGTGGCACACAGGCTGTGGCACCCATGGGGGTTGTGTGTCACACCACTTGGTATGCTGCAAGTGTTGCCCCTTCAGGTAAGGCTACATCAAGACAATACACTCTTGGTAGACCAGCAATTGCCATGGCATGGGAAATCTGAGTGTTTTCATGGTGCATGCTTTGATGACAGCAGCGAAGGACAGCAAGGAGCAGTGTCTGAATTTGGGTGACCTGTATATCTTTCCATATGCAGTAATAATTCTGTGTCCTCTTTCCTTTGCTAGTGCCCATCCATAGTGCATTTTTATTGTGGGGGTAAGTAGCAACCTCTCTGAGGCAGGAACTGCCATTTCAATTGAGGTCCTGTATCATCTAGAATGAGGTGTAGGCTTTTGATAAGGCACTGACTTTCTGATAAGGCACTGACAGGTGACAGAGAAGTATTAAAGGTTGCAAAACAAGACCCCAAACTACTGAATGGAGATGTTTTATTCCAAATGTGGGGTTCTTTCGCACAGATAGGTGAGAAACAAAATAACAGAAACAATTAACAAAAAAGAGGCTATAAATTATTTGTATTAAAAATGGCATTGTATTCTGACATAACTTTTAACAGCAAGGAAAAATATGAATTCTAATTAAAAAAAAAAAGCCCAACCCAAACAAACCACCCTCCTGACTGCCGGGAAATCTTGCTGTGCTTTCTGCAGCAGAAAATCAATGATCTAATTTCACTTAAACTTGACAGGCTGCATCTCCCAAATAAGGAACACCATTGGACACACTTGAAAATGCAAAGCTGTTTCGGCAAACTCCCTCCTTTGCATCACAAGGCTGTCATTTTGGTCTCTAGTGATTTGTTTTCTCATGCATGTGTTTTGCTGAATTAAAAGAAGCACCTGTTTTGCAAAATGGGACCTCTAACATTTTATTCACTCAAATAGGCTGCACAGTGATTTTTTCTGCCATGGGTTCTGCAGTCCTTTGCTCCCACAGCTCCCCGGTTCATCCCTTCCCAGATTCAAAACTATGTGTCCGAGTTATGTCTGGCCACCAGCTGGGCCCTAAAGTCTGTGCAAGAAGCTTAGCTGAATCCTCCCCATATCTCATGGCTGGTCTCACAGTATCTGTTTATATCCTGTAAATTAGTGCAATGTGGCCCCTAACCAGGATCCTCACAGTTTTACAAGCAGTTACTCAAGTCTTGCCAGGCCAGTTGAGAACCTGGATGGGATGATAAAAGCTCTCAGCTTAATGTGCCTGGTGGATCTTTGCAATGCAGCTTGAACAACAGAGGAAAGGAGGGGAAGAAAGAGGAGGAGGGGGAGAGACAGAGTCTCAAGTATTTTGTTGAGTTCCCGGATCTGGTTCAGCACCATTAAGAAAGAGGATATTGAAGAGTGCTTTTCATTCCACCATTTTGCAGTGGGTAATTGCTTTCCACACGGTGCATTGGGTTTTGATGTGAGTCCAGCTGCAGTAACGCAAGTTACGGCAAGGGCTGTTCCAGTGCAAATGTGTTATTTGAGTGTCTCTTTGCTCACACTATGACTAAACAGAAGCAGCTGTGGCCAGAGGGCCATCAGTGCTTTGTATCACACAATCTGGCATTTAATGGAAAGTTTTCGTGTTTTCAGTTGGAAAAAACTTTCTTCCTTCTATTGCTGGAAGTTTTGAAGAAATTAATATTTTGCGTGATGCAAAAGAGTGCCCTGAGAAACAATTGTCCTTTCCAACACAAATACAAGCCTGGCACCATCTCTGCCTCCAGTAAGACTTTCCCATACTATGAACCCCAGCATGCCCAGGAGCCAGGGATGTATGTCAGCCAGGGAAGCCACCTGTGTATTTCTGGAGGCCATCAGTTTCAAGAAAATGATGTAAAGCAGGAGTAAGGACAGTTTGTAAAAACAAGAATATGTTGCTTAGCCAGGGCAAGAAGATGCCATCAGTCTGCAGCCTTATAATCTGCAGGGATGAAAATTCCTTATTACTCAGCTATTCAAAATTAGCCTGAAGAAAGCACAGAAGGGGAACAAGATTGCCTTAGCACAAAAGTGCAATAAATATCTCTTACGCTGCTTCATTTGGGACTTGCACAAGGTTTTAGCCATCAGCAACAACGAGAAGCTCAGGACTTTGGGTGAGCAGCCCTGACTGACTCCAGGAGAGTCAGGCAAGTAGGGCAAAGATACACGTCTGTGGTAGTTGTAAGATTTGGGGCTGGCTCACAAGAAGCAGCAGCCAAATATTTGGGGAGAAGTTTTCTACTGGGCATCTCTTAAAATCTTTCAAAAATTTGTTTTGAGGTTATTTTCAGGCCCTCAGGAACAAGCTCTTCTTAATGGAGCTACTTGCAGCCCGGGCCAGTTGACAAAGCAAGCAAACAAACAAGTGAATGAATGGAAACATAAAGATGGACCATCTAAATAGGCCCATTTTTATTTATTGCCCTCCTCAGAAAGAAGCAAGGAAACAAGAAAGATCTACTCAATAAAAAACATGGTTCCCCAAAGGTCTCATATTCCTTAATTGCAGCTAGAAGCAAGTGACTTTCTCAGGTTTGGTGCAATGAGCCTTTGGGAACCACTGGGGTTAAAATTCAGGATCTTGAATCCAACTTTTATTTCCCTCTTGAAATCCTAGACCACACAGCTTTCTGATTATAAGTGTATGGGCACATCTATGCACGTGGAGAGGAAGCTCAGCATCACATAGGTGGTCTGCTCTCTTTCTGAGGGGACACATGTGGTAACAGAGGTGAAAACCATGAGTTACTCAAGAGAAGGAGGATGCTGGTTCTGACAAGCCCATCAGCTGCCTGTAACTCTCACCCTCTGAACTTTACACCTTTCATTTTCAAATTCAATCTGTTTTTTTGACTGGCCTTGATGCTTAAACCATAATTTACCAAGGACTTTCCTTGGTAATTAATTTCACACATTCATTACAGACCATTTGGCTATAAACACATGTGGATTTCCTTTTTAACTCTTCATTTCCTAAGTTTTCAATAGAGAGGTTCCAAAGCTAGACCACAGGAATGGTCTGTGTAGCTCAGGTTTATTAAATCTACCCCACCGTGTCAAGTGTCTACAGCGCATACAATTATTCAGGCTAAACTACAGTTATGAGAGAATTCATTTCACCCAAGGGTAGATTAAGTCTCTAGGTGTTTTGTATCAGAACGGTGATACTCATGTTGCAAAATGAGATGGAAATGCTAAATTCCTAGACTCTCCTCAGATCCCAGTACATGCTCTGGAGTTCATGACTTCCAAAGCCAGGTTCAGTCAACTACTTCCTTTCCACACATACTGCATAATCCATGTGCCTAAGACAACACTAAAAAACCTGTGTAAGTGCCAAAGGTGAAGCTCCTTTGGATCCTCTGTGAGAAGTAAAGCCAAGGTACAATTAACCCTAAATAGACAGAATGTCTACGTGTAAGAAACAACAGATGGAAATGCATACAGTCAGTTTTACCAGCAACTTTTTTATACCTTCAGGTAATGAACATTTCAGGCTACTCAGGTAAAAACAGACAGGAAAGAGAAGGCAGGTAAAGTTGTTAGTATCTGTCTGTTCATATAAGGTATAAAGAATCCAGCAGGCAATTGCTGAAGATTAGAGAAAGTCCCAAACCCCAAGAGAAGTCCTGTGGTTTGTGCCTGAAGGTGATGGAGCCCTGAGGAGTAAAATACTGAAAGATTCAGTCTGACACCTCAGCTATCAGATGTAACTGTATGAAGAGTTCATCATGTTTCTCAGTCTTTCCATTTTGGACACATACTCTGTAAAATATAGTGATCATAAAGCAGCTCCTTACAGCAGATAGGTTATCTATCATGAGATAAAAAACACTGTTTGTTTTTCCTCATTTATCTTAGTTCTATTTTCTGAGGAAAATGGTGCAGTTGTTCATCAGTTTTATCCTAATTAAAGAAGTTTTCACAGGAGGGTTTCTGTGAGGACACTGCTGAAAGGAGGCTGCAGTAGTTTGTGAGGTCAGAGTGGATGGCAAGCCTAGAGAGATGGCTCCTACCTAAACAGAAGATTGAGACACAGGAGAAGCAGACTCCATGAGGGTCTGTCATGGGAGAAAACAAAACCAAAATCAGATCAGAAAAATCTGCTTTTGGAAGTTCTCCAGTGGAACCCAACACAATCTATCCAGTGGGAGCTTTGGGGTCTGAGAAGATAGCTTCCTCCTACTGAAGGATACTCACCAGCCTGCCTCTGATGTTCTGCAGCTGATGGAGGCCACAAGCTCAACCTCCTGCCTCTGCCCTTCCTTGTACATCATGCTCATGCCCTCTGGCCATCTCAGGGGCTCTCTGCTGACTCTTCATCTGCTCTAAATTTATCTCATACTGGGGGCCCATAACTGTCCAAAGTATATCAAATGGAGACCTTTGAGTAAAGAATTAAGGGAAATGGTAATTTCCTGTATAATTCAAAGGCCATTGCCTCACTGTCTCCTTGGCTGTTTCTCCCTTAGACAGTCACTTAGACCTGCTAAGCGCTGTGGAAATCTTTTCTTATTTGCCCCTGAACTGGACTGCCAGAGAGTACCTGTCCATCATTGTTACAGGCTGACAACAGCACTGCAAAGACCTGAGGATTTCCCAGTGGTTTTGATGATTTTAGCTGGGCTGACTTGTGCTGTTTGTATGCTGCATTAAAGCTCATTAAATCAATAGCTGCAATTCACCAAGGAGGAGAGATACCAGCCAGTTGTCTAAAACCCAACCTGTAAATATTATGGGGTGTGTTTTGCTTTGCTTTCAGCTGACAGATGAGACAAGTAAAAGGATTTCTTTCCTCTGTGTCATTGGAGGGAGAGAGATTCGTATGGACAACTCATACTGTGTAGAAGTTAACCTTTCCCCTCAGCCTGGACAAAGTTTTGTGATAGCCAGAAATCATGTTAACAGCTCCTTCTGCCCCCAGCAGCCACAGATCCCTCCCAGCCACATCTTTGAGTCCTCTTGACAACCCACCCCTCTCTCAGGAAGTGTCCCACTGCCTGACAAGCAGATACAAGACAGCATTAAAGACACAACATGTTCTCAGATAAAATGTTCCAAATATAACAAGACTATTTTTATTAAATTTGACCAAAGGCCTCCCTGCTTCCTAATCAGAGAGCCTGCTTTGCTGACTCCCCCAGACCTAGCTGCCCTGGCTCACTACAGCTGTATCGTGAGATAGAATTACATTTTCATAATGATTCAAATCTTTTCCCAGGTCCCTAAGTATTTTCACAAGAAGGAGAAAAATAAGGAAAGCAGTTTAAAGAAAAAAAAAGAAAAAAGAAAAAGGAAGAAAACCCCTACACACTCTCCTGTAAAATCCAGGCTCCAACCCTGAATTGTGTGTGGTCTTTTTTGTCTTTTCTTTTGGCTTCCCTCAAGACATGGCTTATTGCATTGGTCTGGATGCTGTCCTACCAGCACAGCATGCTGGCCAAGCCCAGATCCCAACAACAAAGTCACCTTGGCAGGTGCCAAAATAAACGTCAGCCTCCAGCTACCTGCACCGACTGCTGACGCTTCCATGTGTATTGCAGGCCATGAGGCTGAAAGGCAGCGCCTTTTCCCTCTGCTCCTCTGATCTGTATCGGCTCTCAGCCCTGGTCTTTTTTATTCTGGGGAGCCTTCAGGAGAACTATTTTTAAATGCTCTTTATTTTGAACCATGTGAAGTTGTCCAGAGAGAACTGGCTGTGAAATGGACAGATGCTGAAAACCGTGTGTGTGATATGGAAGCTGCATGCACGCAGTCACGGTTCATACCTGCAGCTTCAGCTTTTGGTGCAGCTTTAGCTCGTGTGGGTGTGCATGTGAGTGTGTCCTCGTGTACACGGCGTGCAGGGTGTGCACCTGCAGGTTAATTCCAAGGGAACTAATTTTTGGTGTCAGGCTTATTGCTCACAACTGGAGTAGCTCCTCTGGGAGCCAGTCCAAGGTTTTACGATCACACAATCACTTCCATGGGATTTATAAGGTGCAACTAAAATTAGGAGGCATTCAAATTCATGAGTGATGTAGAAGGGGAAGTTACAGGTCATGCTTAAATTGGTCAGAAAATTACAGGAGTCAAGTAGGGAAGGGGTGCAGTCTGGCCAGTTGCAGGCACAGAAGGGGCAAGGAAGCGGGGACTGGCAGGAGCACAGGAACATTGCTTTGTTCCCCTTCCTTTTATTAGCTGCAGTGGTTGTTTTTCCACATTCCACCGTATAAAACAGACTAGGTCTCAGAGACCTGCATCAAAGTCGGTTGAAAGGCTGCTAATGACTTGCTTGGACTCCAGAGCTTGCTCTGCTCAGTATGGCTTGTGCTTTTACGTTGTGTGAGTGGGCACACCTGACCAGCTCATGAGCCTTCTCCTGCCCTGGATGCATGCCACACATGCCCAGCTGTGTCTTTCAGTGTCCACAGGAATTATTCCCTATAAAAGATGAATTTAAACATAAAGATGAGTTAAAACAAAGAAATACATGGGGTCTGGAGGAGCCCAGTACTTTCTCTGCCTGTGGCGCAGTGGACCTGCGTAAGGTTCCTGGATTTCAATGAGCAAGAACAAAACTAAACTTTGGAGATGACTTCCAAAACTTGTACAGATGTTAAAGTACAGAGTATAAATAATTAAAGATAAAACAGAATAAACAACTGTCCAAAAATACAAAATTGAAAAGGGGGAGAAAGAAGAAGGGAAGAAATAGTAGTCCTTTTTCCCCAAAGACTTGTGGAACAGCTGACTGAAATGTCAAAGGAGACAGGTTTTGGAAGTTGTATTTCAGCTCTGCAAACTTGTTTCTGTGCCTTTTCCTGGTTCAACATCTGTGATCCATATTTCATCCCCACAGTGCTCGTTGGAGGATTTCATTTCCCAAGAGTGGGGAAGGTGGCACACTATGCTCAGAGGCTGTGGGTTCAGATGTTGATTAGAGTTCACAAGGGAAACAGCTTAATTGTTTCAGATGAGCAACAAAACCCTCAGCTAATGATGGGCCCAAGCATAATGCTCTAAAAGCAGATTCAGAAATGCTGGCATGAGAGGATGCTGTTGTATGACTTACACTGGGTTCGTGTGTTTTACTGGTTGTTTTAAGCCTTGCTTCCTAAAGAAGCAAAGCCTCTGCTACCCTGCTCTTTCTATTCATGCATGGATGTGTGTCCTTGCCATTCCCAGGATTTTCTGAGTCCTGGTTTGCCTCCCGTCCATGAGAGAAGCACAACTACCAACAACGTTACATTCTTAAAAGCTCTGAGAATCTTGGCAGCTGGACACCAGGGCTCTCACTGTGGTGCAGGAGGGAGTGTGAGGATGCCTCTTCTCACACACCACAAAGACATTTTGTTTCATCCACAGGGAAAACTGTGATGGGAACTTGCACCTTAAGGCACAGCGATGAAGGGACAAAGTACACGAAATCAGCACTGGTGTCAGCTCTTACGGAACTGCTGGGAACAGCACGTTGCAGGAGCTACAAGAATATGAGGAAAATGGTCAAAAGGGCACTCTGGGTACTCAGCCCAGTGGGTGGATGGAGGGCTTATGTTCCCAGGCCACCAAGATGGTTTGGAAAGTTTTATTGCTGGTCCCTACAAGCCTGGAAGCAAAACTGTCAGGATTTATTTTCTTCCTGGAGAGGTGCAAAGAGCAGAGTCCAGAGGCAGTTAACGTGAAGACACTTAAAAAGTGTCTTAAAAACTTAAAAATTATCTTAAAAATTACTTAAAAATTATTAAAAATTTATCTTAAAAAAGATAAATTTGTTGAAACTCAGTATTTCCCTAAATCAAAGGACTTGAGGGAGGGATTTTTCTTTAAAAAGTTTTAAAAAAAAATCTATTTTACCATAACAGTGCAACTATTTGTTTAAAAAAAAAAGGAAGCTCTTCTTAACCTGATTTTTACCACATATTTTTTCCCCACAGCAAAATAGAAAAAAAAAGTTAGTGTTTAAATATGTGTTTTAATTTTCTAAAGTATGAAGGAAGAAATAATTCAATGTTTCATGGCAGGAAACCACAACAATTTTAGGGGCAATCAGTTTTCTGCCTGAAATGAAATATTGGATAGAAGCATAATAAAATGTTCTACTTTTTTCACATAAGAAAGCCCTGAATTACTTCCTGATCAGAATGAACCTACATCTTTTCTGGTGGAGAGAAAACCCTACAGTAAGATTTTGCTAGACACTGCTGGGCTTCCCTCCCATCCCACCTTCAGCTCAGAAGCTGCATCCTTCGTACGGAAGTGGAGTCACCCTGGCAGGTGGATGTGGTTAGCTGCAGTCACGTCATAAGCAAACGTGGTGTGTCTCTGGGGAGCAAAAGGAAGGAGAGCTCATTTCTGAGACAGGAGGCAGCTGGCAGGCAAAATCCAGGAATAGCCACACTGTCTTCTCCAGGAGAAAGTTCAGGCTCTCTCTCTGCTTGGCTCGTTGGGTTTGTTGTTGTTATTCTTGTCTGAGAGACCAGGAGAGTCCCAGAAGGACACAGAGGAGCTGTGATGAGATGCCAGAGCAAAAAAGCAACGGTATAAAGTCCTGCAGAATGGAGAGGCATTTACGGGGATGTCCAGGTTTTTAGAACTGCACATGAAAGTTCCTGTTTTGGGAGTTGGGGTTTGGGAGCCCGGGCTGGCAGCTGTGCCTCCTGCGTGTGCTGGCGGTTTCATTTCTCTACCCAAACATGGGGTTGTCTGCATTTCTGTAGTGAAAGCTGATATTGCAAGAGAGGAAAAAACAAATCAAACGAGGGAAATGTGTTTCATTTGACAATGGGTCTTTAGAGCCTGCATTTTTTAGAGCTAGGCTCTTGGAGTATNCAAGTCTGAGATATGTGCAAAATATAGCTCAAATCTAAAGGCTGTAACTGTGTGAGAAAAGTCAGATGTTAAACAATCACAGTTTTATTCCTCCCAGCAAGACAGCCTGTGCACCTGTAGCCATTATTGTCTCTACTGTATAAAGTGAAAATGAATATCACATTGTATTGAAAACCCTCATGGAATACAATTACTCAACAGGAACTGTCCTAAATCCATCAGCTGTAACTCACTTGTAATTTTGTGGGACTAATGCAGAGAAAGGTTTCTCCATGCATAGTTTGCCCCTAGCCTTTCCCCCTATTAATACATTTCATCCACTTTTGCTTACGATGGCTAAATTGCTTGTAAAAGATTAATTACCTATGGGAAGTGTCTGTCTTGGTCTGTAGGAATGACATTATGCTGAACATTAAATGCTGACACTATTAAACTCTGCTGGACATGTTTTGATATAATAACTCGGCAGACCACAAGTGAAATGGGTCCCTCATCAATTCACTACCTCATTGTTTTTCTGTCATCAGCAAACTTTGGGATATATTCTCAGCTGACACAGCTCAGAGTTTCATTCATGTAAGCGGAGTAGCTTATTACAGGTTTTTATTTCCCTGGAAGTTTTGTTGAGTTTCCAGATGCAGAAGGGAATCTTTTTTCATCAATAGCCTTGACCTGAGATACAGAAGCTGCCATTTTCCAGACAGATATGGGGGCTAGTTGGGAAACTGAGGATCTATCGACTGAATTCAACTTTTCAAGACTAAACATATTTTCTTGTTGTGTTTCAAAATTATTATTTTGCCGCTTGAGGAAGTAGAAAGTGGTTTTGCTTTGGTGGGTAGAAAGAAGAAATGAACTTCTGCATCCTTTTCCCAGTATCTCAGTATTAGATGGAGGGACCTCCTAACACTGAGAACAGTATTTTTAAAAGCTTAGGAGATTTTAAAATCTGATTTCTTTCTCCAGTCATCCAGGTTTTACTTACCTATTGTTTTACCTTTCACTTAGAGGAGTTGCTTGTTGACGTCTCAACATTTTCTGTGAAGGCTTCAGCCGTGCAGACCAGCTTTAGCCCACTGGGTTTTGTCTTGTCTCCCTTGCTGCTGATGGTAAGATGCCCATGTGGATCACAGGTTGCCTGACTTACACCTGGGAGCACAGGCTCCTCTCCTACACCTGGCCACACGGCTCTGCCTCCAACAGGAGATGGAGGAAAAGATCGTCCAGATGCCCCTGTCTTTGTTAGCAGTGTCACATATGATATGTAGCTTTGTCTCTGGGGACTCTCTCCATGATGGACCAGAAAACATCATAGTTTCAGCTGAATAACTAAACAACAGATCTCTTGAAGCAAAGAGGATCTGTATAGCCTCCTCTGAAATACTGAATGACCACTGTATGAGTTAGGAAAACCTGTTTTCAAAACCCAGTTAGCTTCTCCCCCTACAGCTGCATTTCTCATTACTGTTGCCTATTTCCCACTTGTCACCAAGGCACTGGTGACTGCTCTTGTTCCTCCCCTGCCTGCATAATTCCATGCCCCCAAAATTCCCATCTGCAGCTTGTGTGCAGCATTCACTGACCCCATCCTGGCCCCCCTCCTGTGCCATACTGTCCAGCTTTAACCCTTGGACCTGGTTGGAGCTCCTCTGGTCCCCAGTGGGAGCAGGTGTGTGTGGGTGTCTCACCACACCAGTGTGGTAGAGACTGTCCTGTACTGCTGGGCCCTCTGTCACTGTCTGCTGACCTATCCTCAGTGTGTGTGAGGGTTTGCAGGCTCCATGGTACTTAAATCCAATCCCTCTGACCCTCCCCCTGAGGAGATTATGCTTGGATCTCTTGGCTGCAGATGTACTTGTGTAGAGCAAGGAGTTGAGGAATGGAGAACATGGTGCATCTTTCAAGGATCAGCATTTTCAACTGTAAAACCTTTTGTTCTGTAATCTGGGATATTTCCTAGCAGTCCACATGGAGAAGAAAAGGGGCATTGTCTGGTGAGTGGCTTCATTACTAATCTCTCCTGGATGCATTTTAATTCATTTTAATGACTCTGCCTCCTGTCAGACCTTTCGTTTGTTAAAGGGGTTTGTTAAAGAGATTAACTGCAAGGGGAATATGAACCTCAAAACACTATGTCCCTTCCCCCAACCCCTCCTCCCTTGCCCCCAAGATTAATATTACACTAAAAGGAAGAGAAAAGGTACTTTCTGTGAAACACATTACAAGACTTTTAGGAAGAGAGGGAAGGAGGAGGAGCAATGGAGCATGCTGGACTCTTTAACCCATGGAGGAGCTGGAAGGTGGCAGTACTGGTATGACATTTTTCCAGCTATATTGTTCCCCATCCATGCATCTGTGGAAGCTTTGTGCAAACACAGCTGGCTGTTAGGAATGCCAGCTTAGGGAAACAAACCATCTGCCTCAATTTGCTTTTACTCCTGTCTTCTACTCATGTGGGAGCTTGGAATAACCTGCCCCACCCCTTAAAACCATATGTACCATAAAAACCTTTAAGCTGAAGTCCAGGCCTTCAGCCAGCTTAAGGAATGAGAACTTGGTTTCCCACGTTGACTTCCTACCCAGAGATCTCAAAGCCCTTTGCACAGCGTGGGAAGTGGCAAAGTCAACAGAATCCCTACGTGGAACTGTGAGTTCAATTTCAACATTCAAGGTCTCAGTAGATGTACATTTTATGAGTTTACTAGAGAGATTCCCTCTCATAACTCAAGGAACTATTTCAGTCCCTCTTGTCATTCATAAGACCTGAAAGGAATTTCTTTATGTCCCCATGAACTCTTAATCTCCTTATGGCTGAATCGGGCTTCAGAAGTTCTTGAAAAAGATAACAAAATGAAGTATCATGCAACAGCAGAGTGCTCAAGAACATGGCTTTCTTACCTACATCTCTAAGTGCTCCTCTAATGTCCAGTTAGCAAATGCTGCAATATGAGTATGGAATGTAAAATTAATTTTTTTATGGAGAACTCTTATGGAGCAGATGGATCACATCCTCATGACCCACTGCAGTGTAAGGACAGAGAGTATTCTCTCTGTTGGCTTCAGAGGGGATTGAGTAAGGTCTGCTTGTAGAGGGAAAATAAGATGCATCTCAGTAAAGAAACATGCAGGATGTTGCCCTAAGGCAGAATGATCATCTGAGTTGCCAGAGGATGGAGGAGTATTGCCTAGAGTAGGTTGGCTATTGGGCATAATCCAACATAATCATGGTGTTGGGAAAGAGACAAGCGCCATATTGTGATGGATAAGTGGGACAACTGCCTGTAAGTATGAAGCAATTCTTCCACTCTTACTGCCATTAGTAGGGACTCAATACTGTGTGCAGTTTTGGTTACTGCTTTTCAGGAAAGATGTAAACCAGCTGGAAAGTAACAGGAATGATTGAAGATCAGACTTAGAAAGAAAGATTGAAAGAAGTAGGGTTGTTTAGTCTAGAGAAGAGAAACTGAAGGGATCTATGATAGATGTCTTTGTGCACACACAAAGCTGCAAAAAAAAAAAAAAAGGAACAAAAGGAGCAAACTGCTTTGCCTGTCAATGCAGACAGGGTGAGACGCAATGGGTTAAAACTGAAGCAAACAGCAGTAGAGACTTGAGGCGATGTGTCCATCACATGAGGAGATGTGTCCATCAGTACTTCTGGAATCACAAGCCATAAAACCTGGAATGGCAGGGGTATAACCATCCTACACTGGAATGACTTTTTCCAGTGACTTTTGGAGGTCTTTGGCAGCCTTGTTTGCTATGATCCTTTGTATTTTCCACATAGTGAGTCCAGGATGTCTGATTTTCCCGATGCTTTTCTAGCTCTAAAGGCTGAACACGTTCCTGAAAAAGCACATGAAATGATTGTGGATTGATTTGGGGTGAAACGGTAAATATTCAAGAAGCAAACCAAAACCATAAAAAGCCTGATGAAGAAAAAGAAAAAGCTCCCCGTCTATTATATTTTCTTGCTGGATTTTAGGTTTCAGGGACAAATCCATCCTGCCATGGTGCAAGAAAACTCCACACCCTCATAAAACCAATATAATGAGCAGAACATGGTAGCAAATCCTCCTGGTTTTGTTTTAGTTTGGAAGGCATTAAAGAAAAGTGTTGTGCAGAGGGAATGGAAATGTTGCCCGTGTGCCAATTCCACAAGGGCGTGTTCTTCTAGAGCCAGGTATGTCACTCAATGAAAAGCAGTGTTCAGCTCCTGCCATGGTTTGGGGATTAGCCAAAGAGGTTGGAGAGGGTTGGATGGAAGGAGAAAGAAGCCTGGTACTTTTTGCTGCCAACTTTCTGCTTTTTGTCCAGTTTCCCCTACAGAAATGACATCTGAAATGCAAGCTGGCCTCTTTCCCTTATGGAAACCTCAAACCAAATTTAATAGTAGGGGCTTATATTCAAGTGTCCCATAAAGTGTTGTAGAGAATTGTATCATTACTGGAGCATTTTGTGGTGTGGTCCAATCTCTTTAACCTGAAATCTTCCCCACCCTAGAATTTTGGACTAGCCAGAGTGAATTGGACACATCTATTCACTCCTATAGATATTTATTAGCTTGTTTTACTTCACTGCTTTATGTCTTATGAACAGAGCAAGAACCCATTATTCTAGAGAGTGGCTGAGCAGCAACTACACCCCACAAGACTCTAAGCTGACATTCAAAGCAATGGAAGGATGGATGATGGTAAGACAATGGGGAACCCAGACAGAATGCGCCCATGTTTACCCTGCAAGAGAAGGATGGACTCAGCACCTTCCTAACTTGGGCTCTGGCAAGCAGAATGTGCATGGAACAGGGTGCCTGCTGCTGGACTCAGCTGTAGTTTGATGTAAGTGGCAGTGATTTTAGCCTACTAGTGCAAGGGATACACCTATGTGCTCCAGACAGCTTTGCAAATCGCAGGTACTGAAGAACTTTCCCCCTCTCTTGACATCCATAGGATCTGAAAGCAATTTTCTTAAACACCACTCAATCCCTATGGAATCTCACTGCTTTCACCCCTATTACGTGCCACAAGGCTTTCCCACAAGGGTTTAAGCTTTTGCTGCCTCAACTGAGAAATCTGTGGAAGCAGAAGGAGCACAAGACAGACTACAGAAGAAAGAAAACACAGTCAGGAATTGTTCAGCCTTGTGCCAAGATGCCCTGTATCCCTACAGCTGAGATTCTTCTGAAATTCACTGGTACTAACTAGCATTCATCACTCCAGCCCACAGCAATTTACTGGTGGCGATTTTCCGCTTCCAGCTGGTGACCTCCTGACCTCAGAGGTTAAGATAATTTTTATTCATGCTACTGAACTTGGCATCTGAATTTTAATGTCACGTTTTTTTGCCTCCCAGACCCTTCTGTTTTCCTGGTAGAGGCTTAGAGCTTGTGCAATCATTTCTGGAGAAAGGGAGAAGTAATTTGCCACCCCCAAAGCGTGTCAGCAGAACATGGCAAGAGGACTCCTGCGTGGTGGTGCAAGCCTTGTGTCATCAGGTGAGAGTTGTGCTGCTGGGAGACAGCACTCGTTGGCCAGCTCAGTTGTCTGACATCAGTTATGGGTCACATAGTGTGGAAGAGAAGGGACCATACACAGACGCTCAGCAGGCACTAAGAAAAAGTTACAATAAAAGATGGAAACACCATCAGTGGGACAACCAGTGGGAAGACAGTGGGATATATTTTGAATTAACTCTTTCAATATGCTCATTCAGCCCATTCCGGTTCAGGGAACAACTAACATCAGAGGGAGTTTGGTGGCCAGCATACCATCGTTTGGGCTCTGGGTAGCAAACGCCAGGGACACTCAGACACCCAGTGAAATGGGAGTTAGATGACTGAATGTCTTTGCTGACCTACAACTGGGTGTATCCACAGTCTATATCAGGTCAGTGTTGTCCTGAAGTCCTTTGAAAATACTAGGCAAAAGGAACCAAAATTTTTCCATGAACTTTCTGTCATTCATCTCCTGTTCTGCCTTACTGTTATTCGCAGTCCTTTTGTGTAAGGTCTTAATCACAGAAGATAAAGTCAGAAAGAAACTTAGGAACTCCCATTAAGAAATATATGGCTGAATGTATTTCCGTTTATTTATCTAATACCTGGTAAGGAGGCTGGGGATGGATACCTTCTGGAGTGTCACAGCATATATTGTCACCAACGCACCAAGAGAATATGAAACTGCTCTCTTGTCACTGTTGTCCTCTATTTGATACCTTTTTATTTTTTATTAATTGCTGTCATACTCTTTAGAGCCCATAGCTCCTACTTGGGAATGTCACAGTGTTTCTGGAACCCGGAGCAAAGGTGTTGACCCTAGATTTTTTTTTTTTCTGTTTTGGGTGTAACAAAATGTAAAGAATTTGGGGTCTATGACAACCTCCTCTCTCTCCTGAGGTGTCCACCACCAGTAAGATCTGTTCACTGCACTTGCCCAGCCACAAGTGACATTCAAGACCAACACTTTCTGAATTCAGCAGTTATTCATGAAAACAAAAAACTGAGCAACAACAGCAACATTTACTAATTTGTTTTTCACACTAAACAGAAGTTTCCCTCTCTGCATTAAAGTGTGGAATCTCTGAAGCTGTGAATCTGAAATGAAAACCTCCATCTGTGTCTCCGTGTGTTCCCCTGGCCTCTCTACTCTGCTCCGGGGTAGCTGAATATCAGAACAGATCAACACTGGCAAGAGAAATTAGTGCCTCATTTGCCCACAGTGTTAGGATCGGGATCATCCAAATTTTGCCAATACTGGTGTTAAATCAAGAATGGAACAAACAAACAGGCAAACCCAGGTCTCTGCTGGGAAAGCAGAGTAAACTGGCCCTGGAGACCCCTTCAGAAATTTTCATACTCACTGAAGGTATCCCTGATTTATTAATTGCCCAAAACATTTGCTTCACCGTAGATGTGTCCGCTGGCCAAAGTCAAGAACTAAACCAGGGATGATCGGGGCTACCAGTGTGGCTCTTCATATGGTGAAGGAAGAGCCAAGCTAGAACTGAGACTGAAGGGTAATCTAGCAAAAGACCCTCACAAAAGTTTCTGAAAGTTAACAGTGTGGTGGACCCTTCCCCATAAGTTTTTCTCTCTTGTCATCCTTTTGTTGCCGGCAGGAATCCTCTGAATTTCCATTATTTTGAAAATTGCTAGCTTTGGACATGCTTTGTTACTGACTTCCATCTGGTGCTGTCATTTAAGCTGGAGCTAAACGGGTTGTCACGCGCTCAGAGATCAGCATAAATGCCCTGGCATCAAAGGTTCACAGCCACAAAGGCCCAGGCTGCTTCTGAAAAGACGCGAGGATCAAGTCCATTGCAACGCAAATGTGGCCGATTCCCTAGCTGGTGTTTTGTTTCTGTCTGGGCTTAGAGAGGGGAGGCTGAGGACAAGAAAGGAAATGTTCTGTGGGAAGATGATCTGGCATTTTTTCTCATTCTCCCCACACACGCATTCCGGAGAGTTATACACCAGATAAGCAGCAAGCACTGTTTGGCTGGCTAACTGCTACACAAGCATTATGGACCATCTGGGGACTTATAAAGCCTGCAGGATATAAGTAGAGGTTGTGCTGGAAGTAGAGTCTGAGCTGGTATCCTATGTCTAAATACCAACACAGCTGCTTGGAGCAGGAAAGGGGAACCCTCCAAAGGAACAGCGGCAGGGGCTCTTCTTTACGAAGGATATTACTCTCGAGTAATTGAATTGGTTGTGACTCCTCACTTGAGCCCATGAAATAAGATTCCCTCTAACAGAAGGAGCTGCGGGGGGTGCAGCAACAGACTCAAAAGGCTCTTATTATTATTATATTACCATCACCGTCATCATCATCATCATGATTATGATCATCATCATGGTTATTACTTTGTTTCTTAAAGACCCTCTGAAAGCAGGTTTTTTTTTTATGTTTTAAGATGAGTAAGTTCTGGCCCTGGAACAGAGTCATTGTGCTTCAGAAGGGAGGATTGAAAGACAGCATATTCACACACTCTGAGGAGAACCAGCTTGCTGGCTTTCACCACACGCCAGTGTTACAGGGACAGGAATGCCGCGGATACAATTTCTCATGAGCTTTTAACAGGTGAACCAGGCTGAGCGTGGGGGAGGAGTCTCCCCTGAAAACAAACACATATCTGGGCTTGTGATATTTTATGAACAAGAGATATACTCGGGGCTCTGGGGCGGAGTGAGCTTGATCTAAAACAAACAGGGTCTTTAGTCACGTCTGAAGACCTTGTTAAAATTCTTTCTGCCTGCAAATCCCTCTGATAGTAGGGAAGCACGCTTACCTCCAGTGTGACCCCGGGCTGGGGTTTTGCCAAGGGTGAGTTTGCCCCTCAGTGACCGTTTTCTGAATCCTAAGCACATGCTGGCTTTTAAAAGGCCTTTTCCCAAAACACCAGACTCTACTTCGCTCCAGCTGTTCAGCTTCATACTGCAGCCCAGCCTCCCCCAAGGGCTGTTCTTTGCCCATGCCTCTCACCCAAATGCTGCAGCCTAACACCATTTCTAAATTAAGTCAGTGCCTACGAAGGATCCCAATGATGGCTGAGGGCTCCCCATGCCATGTGCTTTGTAAGAACAAGGCACAATTCACTGACTTAAAGAAGCTTCATACAAGGAGAGAGAGGAAGGGGTCCAGGAATATGAAGGGAGGCTCCTAAGATTACTTGAATCACCAAATATTGCTCTTCTCCCAGTCTGCTGATTTTTGGCCCATACCTTTCTCCCCTCAGCTAACAACTGTATTAGAGAGAAGTTATTCAACCCATTCATGCAGATGACTGGCATCACAAGAATTAGTGTGAGTTTTACAAGCAGTCTGCTTTTAACTTGAACAAGGTGCTTGGTATGTCTTGTATACCCTGAAACCACTGGGGTTCAGGTGAAACTACATGACACACTGAATAACCTTCTGCTTTCTTTTGTTCTTCATAAATGTTGAGTGATTTTTTCAACAGAGACGTGTCTCAAGTTCCAGGGAAACCCTCAGCCAAGAGGGAATGAAAAAAAAAGTATCAGTCATCCATCATATCATTTCCAACTAATACTCCAAAAGTAAACATTGCAGGGCATACGTCTTTGAAGACAGATTTCCAAACACCTAATGTGAGAGATCCAGCTATACCCAATGCCAGCTCACTTCACACATGAATTTTGCAGAATGGTTTTAGATGGAGAGCAGAATTTGGTCTCTCTGCCTCACCAAAATGCTTATGGGTTAGGGCTATTGTAAGTTTTTGGAAAGTACTTCAAAAGGCACTTCAGTTGAAGAAATAATTATTATATAAGTTACAGCTGAGCATTTATAGGATAATTGCCTTTCCAGAAGTGTACCTCTAACACACCCTGGCATTGATGTTTTCAATTCCAGGGTGAAGACCAAAACTAAGTGAGATCAGCAGGAAATCCATATTCATTTCAAATTCATTTAGCTACCCCACGATACAAAAATAAAGTCTTTTACAGTCAAAGACAGAAGATCATTATAATAAGAAAAATATGGGCTAGATGAAGGTAAGTGATTAGGTATGTTTGAGCAACCATGGGATTTCAGGAGGAAATCAGTCCAGATCTTGTTTTTATTTGCAACTTCCACATTCAAATAAAAATTATCCTTCTATATAAAGGAATTAAAAAGAGCTCCTGCAACTTATTTGGGTGAAGGACCACAAATAAAAGAGGAGTTGGTCCAAAGGTAGAAAAACTGGGGTCATCGTATAAATCAAAAGGAAAGTATAAAACCACGTGGATAAAGATTTTTCTTCAGTGATTTCCTCAACTGGTCTTTCAATCCATCAAGAGCTGTTCAGTAGGAAGACACAAAAGGTGGCTCAGGAAGTCCACGAGCTTGAAATATCAGGGGCCTGAGGTAGTGTTCTAGGAAGGTGTCAGTACATGTTTGCTCTCTTCTTGTGACTCTTCCTTGGGTTTCCTCATTGCCCATGGCCTGTTGGAGAGTAGTCCATAGCTGGCACTGGAGAGCTTCTGCCATTCTCACCAAAAAGCCCTCTTAGGCTCTGTATATTGGTGCTATCCTCAACTCTGGTTTCCTCACCTCAACTCTGAGTCCTCTTGCTTACATTTTACTTTCTTCAAAGTTGTTGCAAGTGGAGACATTCAACAGAGAACCCACCGAACAGAGCCACATGGGCCAGGATGCCAATAACTGCTTCTCCTCAGTGCAGTGGAGGTCAAGAACACGTCCTTAACACCTATGAGAAATACATGATGGGGATTAGGTGTCAGTCCTCTGCACTGGTCCCAGGAAATGTACTGAAGAATTCAAGATTTCAGGGTGTGCAGAAAAGATATTCTAGAATGGTGCCAGGTAGCTGCAGCTGTCACAGGATCGTCAAAATCTTCAGAATACTTTTTGTGCATCCAGACCATTCTCAGAGCAAATCTCTTTTATTCCTTTACCTGCTGAGAGAGAGCAAGAGCTCTGCTTGGAGGTTTTGTTGGGGTGGCGGTCCTTTAACCAAACATAGGGGCTGGTGTGTTCCTGATAAGGTAAAGCTCTTCTTTGGCAAGCTCATTTTGCTCCAGAGAAAATCACTGCCCTTGTCTGGATGGAAGGATGCAGGATTAGGAGAGTTTATGGAGGATGAGGGCGAGAAGGTGGTGTAGTTGTTACACAGATGGGGAAAGGCTCTTGTCTCCAGATGGACACCCCAGAGAATCAGATAAGCCATTTAGTGTACTTGTTGGCTCCTCATCCATTTAAATTGCTTTGCAGCTGGGTGCTTCTCCCAAGAACTTTGGAGAAGCAAAGTATGGGGATAGGTCAATGCCATAAGTTCAACGAGGTGGAAGATCTACTCCCCACCCACAGCTGGGCCTTGCTCTCAGAAAGAAATGCAAGGACTTAAAAGGTTTATTAGGCAGAGGAGAGTGTGGGGTAGTTTTGCTTGCAAGTAGCAGCACAACAGTTTGGGAGAGTTTCTCAGGGTCTGTTCTGCAAACAGGTGGTTGAAATACCCTCTTAGCTCAAGTTGCAGGGGGATCTGGTGTTTTGAGATGGAGGCAAGCTAAATAACAGCTACAAAGACTTTCTTCTGGGCAGCAGATTTCACACATCAGTGGCAGCAGTACCTGCTGTTTCTATTTTCAGACTCAGACAGACCCAGAGGAGTTATTCCTCCATTACCTCGGTTCTGTCTTCAGGCAGAAATCCTGTGAGAAAGAGCAGAGTTTGACAAACAATACAAAGAAAGCTGGCAGGTATGGTTGTGCCCTGGGCCTGGGAGCAAGCACACCATCACACGTGTCCACCACAGGTACTACAGGCGTTTTGTCTTGGTCTTGAAATGTTAGAACACAAACAGCATCTCAAGCAATCACCTAGGGATGCTACCTGATTCCTACAATCAACAAGCAAAGTATTATTTGAAAGCAGCAGGTCTGAGAAAGCTTGTAGACTCCAAAGTTTAGGGTCAGCAAGTGGCTGCTTAGACTGAGCAGGCAAGGGGAAGATGGACTGATAAACAGTCCATTAGAGTGGAAGCTGACAGTTTTGTGTTCTGTTTTCTGTCCTTGCGAATCACGTCAACCCGCTGACATGATGTTTCCTCTCATTTTGAAGTGGGGAGAAAGCTCCTGGGATCACAGGGGCTTCGAAGGTCAAGGCCATTGTTCTACTGGATGTTGCACTTGCTAATATCTTGATAGGAGCTTAACAACATTATGTTGATTTTCCCCCAACTCACTTTTCTTTTTTTCTATCCTTTATGAAGCCTTAAAAAGGAAACATTGAAAAAAATGGTGCTTCTTATGCATGAACAATCACTTTCAAATGCCAGATCTCAGTCCAGAGCCTGCTGGAAAGGAGTCAAGCTCTAAGGAGTCTGTTTTCATATATTTTCTCTTATCAGTCCCCATCACAGATCGGGGTTTGTGGTTTTACAGCTGATGGCAGGTTGCCTGCATATCTCAGGGCTGAAATGCAAAAGTAAGCCAAGCATGAAGACAGTATCAGCTTGACGCTACATGCCTTTCTAGGGCTATTAGATAAGAGATAGTGTTTGTACAGAGCAAACCTGTTACCTCTAGAAAACAAAGCTGCTTTTAACTGTGGCTTGCCTTAGCTTTCTTCTTAAACAACTCAGCAAAGTATGTGAGTCAAAGAAATGGATGGACAGATCATCAGCTCTACACCACTGACCCCAGTGCAGCAGGAACAAGCTGAAAATATGGTCTAGGGCTGAGCCACTCTGTACACAACCACAACATGTGTCATTTACAACATGTGTCATCTGAGGGACTCAGTACCAGCTTTTAGAAAATCAGCCTCCATTTGATCTTCAGCCAAAAGACCCTTTAACAGTGAAACGTTTCCAGAGGGTGTTCCTGATGTCAGTCCCTCTGTGTGTGTGTGTGAGATACTCTGGGCACTTGGTGTGAGGAGTACACACTGGGGTCCTTGTTCCTTGATGGTCCAAACGGAGAACACTGTTGCTCCCTCCTGACCCATACGCCTGGTTTCCTTCCTGTGGAAATGGTGGCACTGGACTTGCAGTGAGGACTGATGCACACACAAATCTCTCTCCAAACCACATAGTCCAGATTTGTCTGGGCATGCTTTTGCATGCCCCAGTTTAATATAGTCTGAGTACACTTCTGCTCTGAACCACCCTTTCAGAGAGTCCCTCTCCCTATTCCTTAAACCATTCACTCTAGACAACACAGAGACCTCCAAAACGCTATACAAGAGATTTTGTGCATGATGTATCAACTGTTTGGCAAATTGCAGTTTTTCTTTACCACAGTTAGCTACTGTTTTAGGAGTTGTCCTATTCCACTAAACCACAGGAGGTTTCTCTTATCCCAGGTGAGCCCAGTTCTATGGGAAAAATTGGATTCGATGTTCTTTTGCATGTCTCCACACTTGCCCAAGAAACATCACCTTTGCGGCTGTAAATATGGACCCTGTACATCTAGGGAAAAGGTAGCTTGTGACCAGTCATAAAACTTTCTGCTGAAAGGTGAATTTCATGGACTGGTGTTTGTTGAGGAATCAAAATTTCCCCATTACCCCATTCTTTAAACCTAATTGTATGTGTGCTACTCCAGTCACAAAGGCCCACCAGAAACCTTTTCCTAAAATGCATTGGGGTAAGGCCTCATTTCTATGATTTTTCAGCTGTTCTGGATATGATCTTATATTAGTATTTATCATCACAAAATTTCAACGTAACTTGAACTTAAAAAACCTCACCCAACGTACTCTTGTACTGCAAAAAATCCCTCTGCAGAGAAAGATGAACTTTATAGATTAAGACTGACTGATATGAACAAAAGCTCTTGGAAGATAAGTCAAGTCATTTGGCAAAGCAGGCAATGAGTTAAAACACTCAGCCCCAAGTTTCTCAACCTTGTGTGGGGTGAAGCTGTTGGATGCTGAACATCTGAACTGACACCAACCAAGAATGTGGGCACTATGCTTGATCCTGAATTTGGCTTATAATGTGAAAAGTGTCTTAAGAGTTTAAACTCTTAAGTTGGCACAGCTCTGTTGTACTAAGCTCTCAGCTCCTCCATCAGAGTTAAGGTGGTTTAAGAATTTAGGGTCTTAAAAGCAGCATGATCTGCTAAACTGCTTTCAAGATTTAGAAGGACTTAATTCTTTATACCAGTTTAATATCTTAAAGTGGCTGAGCCACTTTTGCTGGCTTAAAAAGTTATCAGAGTTGAGGCTAGGTGACATTGGAGGGACTCTGTTGTGCAGAGGATTGGATCAGACCAGTGTGGTGCGGCCTTCTGGCTTCCCAGTCTGAATCTGCTGTATGCTTTTCAAGGTCATTGCTCAAACAATTCCAAGCAGTTGGCAAATAGAGACTGGGACTGTTTGCCAGTCAAATCTAGTTCAAGTATTCTCTGAGTCAATATCCAGCCATTGTGTTACTTATTTGTTCTTCTAATCTTCCAAATCCCCCATAAAACCTATATATTTTTGCTCTGCCCTCCTCTTCTTACTTTCAATGACAGCATGTCTGCCATTTCTGGAGCTCCTTGAAAATCCATGCCAAGTTTTCTATTGATGCCAGGTTTGTGTCCCACCCCTGTGCTTTCCTCTAGGAGATACTGCTGTTTTTCACTTGCCTTTGTACTCTGGGAACAGGATCTCAGCTTTAGGGTCTGGTGACAGTAAAAAAGTGGTGAGCACAGGGTGGTTAAAGCAGGAGCATCTGAGAGCCTCTTTCAGAGCTTTTCTCCCTGTGTCTGTCTGCCAGGTCATTGGTACATCCCTCCTGTGGAAATCAGTGTGACACAGTTCTCCCGATTCATTTGAACATGAGATTGTCTCCAGTCATGACTGGCACCAGAAGGGAGGTCATGCAATCCAAAACAGAGAGTTGTTGGATGGTCTGTTCAGCCCTTTCCTCCCTCTCTACTTGATAAATTCCCAACTAGGCAATGGCTTAAATTTTCAGCTCTTGGCATTCCAGTCTTCCTGTGGCAATGAGTCCCGCCATCCCATGAAAACAAAGCATTCTTTTCATTAAAATGGAATTTGTCACTCTTCTGTTCTTCCATCTGAGCCTCCCCTTATCATATGAAAAGGAGACACATTGTCTCATATTTGTCCACACGTTTAAAAAGTATTACTTTAATTCACCTCTTCTTTGTGATAGGCAACGCTATTCACTTTCTTTTTGTGTGACTGCTGTGAGATCCAGGTGTTCTCAGCATTTTGAAACTGATGTCTAGACATGGAAATAAGGCCCCAGGTTAGGTATCTTATTTTGGAAATTTAGGCCACAGCCCTACTCTCTAGAAAATCTCCTAAATTTACTATAATTATATTTATTTATCATCAAATTTGTATTTCAAACAACTTTAGCTCATCTGTCCTGATACTTAGAGTAGATGTATTCTTCAAATAATGCACTCATCTATGTATGTATTTACATACATCAGAATAATGTGGGATTATTTACACCTCAGCCAACTAAAATTAGATGCCACCTTTTTTTTTAGCAAGTCAATGGAAAGCAGTGTTTAGTTTTCTGTAGATAACTCCAGGCAGGATAAGTTGCTTCAGAGGTGCTCAGCCTAGGCTAGAAGCCTGATTTTAATTTGTTAAGCTGGAGGAGAAAAAACCTATCCTAGAGGTGCTCTGGCTCTGGGGAAAGGGTTAAAACATGACCTTCTGTTGGTCAGTCTGGGATGTCCCATTTCAGCAGGTGTTTTTTGAGGATGGTCCTCAAGGCTGTGTGAAACACCATGAGCACCTCTGCATAGGGCTCTGACATAAATCTTTACCTGGATCAAGAATAAGGAAAAAGAATTGGTAAAATACTTTAAAATGTGTCTTTGATACTTGCTTAATTATCACTGGGGGTTGTTTATTGGCTCTGGAGAAAAGCAGAATAGGCTGTTGGGATCAGTCAACTGTGTATCCCCTCACTGTCCCAAGCTATGGTCATGGTCCTTGAATCCATTGTCACATGCTTTCCTCTGCCCTGAACACACTGACAAATTGTCCAAATTGCAACTCTCTAAAGAATAGCCAAGCACCGGATCTTCTTTCAGGGAAAACAAAACAAACTCTGCCTTTTTTGTTTTATTATAATCAGAGGCTCCCTTTTTAATCATTCCAGTTTCTAGTCACATGGAACATGAACTGCCTAAGAGAGCTTGAGGAGAGAGGCAGCATGAGAGAAAGGAGGGGAGCTTAGACAAAAGCTTCCTCACTGGGGACAGGAAAGCTCCAGAGCCAGGCAGTGGAACAGGAGCCTTTTGCCTTGGGGCCAGGGATTCGAATGCTGTAGTGGGTGGCTTTGGGAAGTTGTGCCCTTAAGACTGAGGAGAATACAGGAGGGATGACATCTGCCCTTATACTCCAGCTGGGTCCAGTGTCTGTGTCTTGGTCCAGTTACCTACCTTGGAACACAGCTCTGGGTTTCTGTCATCATCTACATAAAACCTCCCAGTTTGCCACTGCTGGGTGACTTGCTGGCAGAAGAAACACAGATTTTAACAGCACCTGTGAGAAGGGAATGGGGAAGAACACACAGGTTTCAGAATAAACTCCAGACTTTTTTGGAGTCTGGAAATTTGCTTTCCTTTGTATTTCCCTGGTATAAAGAATTTTTTCCCTTATCCTCAGGCATAGTCAAATCCTGGGGTCAAAACCTTGCTCCACATGAGTCAGCTTTTCTGGAATGTCCCTGGAATTTCACACATTCTTCTTAAAGGCTGAGCAAGTTTTGCAATCATGCTGAAATTAAGGGCTTCCTAAGGATGGAAGGCCCTATCCCAAACTTGATAGACACTTGTGAGAGGTAAGTCTGTGGTAGCTACTGGTCTTTTGTAGCACGATCTTTATAAAGAATGAGATCTAATGAAAATATTAGTGAAAAGTCTCTCAGAGAATGGAAAGAAGAGAAAAAGCTCATTTTGATGCCTTTTCCTTCTTGAAATCACTGTCTTATACGTGTGACTGTATGCTTAAAACCTCCTTTGTTCTAGCCTTCACCTTGAGCCTGCTAACCACTTTCTGTACATCAATGCCCTGGAGCTGAAAAATGATTCCCATTTCCTTCAGCAGGGTCCCAAATCCATGCAAGTCACTGTGTGCAGCCAAAGAGTTCTACCATGCCAGCACAGGACCTCACTTGAACAATGCCTCAGGTCCCTTCTCTGTGAGCCAAGGAACTTGTGCTAGCCATATTTAGCAGCTACCAGGAAGGCTTTACACGTAGTTTTTCTCCTAAGAGCCTCCCATTTGGCCTCTGTGCCTGACAAATGCTTGTGAGGCTTCTTCAGGCCTGCGGGCGAGATCCAGCTGTGACCTGTCACGGATGGAGGCGTCACCTGGGGACTCAGTCCCTTCCCTCTGTTCACATATGTGAAAATGCCTTTCCGTCCATACACGCAGGAAACAACTGCGCTCCAGCACTGGAGAGGTCACATAGCCAGGACACCGGGGCAATGATGGTTACTTCCCAGAAGACTTTGCAGGCTGATGATCTGGAAGACATCTCTCTCACCAGTTTATCTGGCCCTGTGCTTAACATGGGATGTAATATTTTATGTTCACTTGGGCCAGCACCAGGGATGTCATCCCACGGCTCCAAATGACGGCAAATCCACTCTGTCCCTTGGGATGCAGCTCTCCCTGCACTGCATTACTCTTCTGCACAAAAACACACGGCGTATTTCCTCTGTGGGTTTTTCTGATTTCCAAGTTGCAGCTCGTGGATTCTCTCATGCCTCTGGCTGCTACATCAAAGATTCGTTTTATATCAGAGTTTTTCACTCCATGAGTCCCCTGATCGCTTATTAACCTGTTAGTTCTTATGCCATCTCACAAATGGCTCTCCTTTCCTCTCTCACTGGTAAGCATGGTTTGCCAGGCTATAAATCTTTCTGGCAGCTCTTTGAGCTTCCTCCAAGTTTTCTTTTTAAAGTGCCAGCTCCAGGACTGGACATAGGATTTTATTCTCACATGTTTGCCAGAGTTTGGTTTCACGAACTCGTTTGAGAATACATCTCCTTCTGTTTATTTCTGCCAGTTCTTGATGACAAAAGGAAGAGGGAGAAGGAAAATGATAACGTATGATGTTTCTTTTAACTATGTGGTCCTAACATGGAGGAATCTTTCATGGTTTTCTGGGGACCACCCAGATTCTTTTTGTAACACCAGCCTGCAGTTACCATCTCATATTTTGAGACTTAACAGCAGATGTCCAGAAAGAAGCTGTTTTTGAACAGCATCAGCATCAGTGCCATCTATTTCTCCCACCCTGGCCAAAAGAAAGGCTGACTATGCTGAGCCAGGTGGGGTTGAAATGCCCAGGTTGAAAACCCTGCCATGGTTTTCATTGTGGAACATCTCTTTCAGCCCTCGTGAATTGGGGAAAGGCTCCATCGACGTCTGTGCTTGGATGCACCATACCTTGGTCAGGGATGCATTTGCCAAGCCTCTGTGCAGGCATGTGCCCACTCCTGCTCCAGAGATTGCCATGGGGCCACCGTGGTAGATTAGCCCAGTGTTTTCTCTAGTCTCTGGGGAGTGAGTCTTTTCACCTACCAGAGCCTTTTAGGAGAGGATGTTAAAAAAACCCCAGCAAGCTCATAAGGCTAGGCTCGGCTGAGGAGAGCAGTCAAGGCTCACACGTGGCAGGGAGGAGACTGTTTGCTTTAGAATTTATTTTTTTTTTTACTTAAAAAGAAAAGAGAATTGGAAATGTTTCCAACAGTCTCCATTTCTCCCTCTCATATGTATACATATCTATATGTATATCTATGTATTTGAAAAACGCAACCCACAACTTTTGGTTTAAATTTGATCTGACAATATCCCTTTAACATGAAACTCCAAAACCGTAATTGATACCCCAGTTGGACATTATCATAGATTATTTCCTGTCTGTGTTTTGACTGTCCTGGTCGAATGGCTTCCAAGCCTAACACAGAGTCAATGAAGAGAAACAACCCTCAGCTACTATTATTCCTGTTACTCATTCTACCAAAATAATAAAAATAATGAAACCACAGCCTGCCTTGAACAGTAAAGATCTCTTAAAAGCCCTTCCTAAGCTGTGCCTTGACGTATCTTGCATATCTTAGGGAAAAAAATAAAGTTGGTAGGTTGGAGGGAGGAATTACCAGTGATGTTCCTTGGCTGGGCTTGTGTCTGCACTGTTCACAAAGCGCTGCCTTGGTGCAGATGTGAGCACCAGGAGCTGCTGTCCCACCCAGGGCTGGCCACCCAGCTGCCGTGTGCCTGGCCACGCGCTGAGGCCGAGTGCGGGTGGCCGTCTCTGCAGCCCCGTGGTTCTGCTCTGGTGACAGCAAACCTGCTCTTCAGGGGGGCCGTGCAGGGACTTGCCGAGGAGAGTTATGGGCTTCCCCTCCCAGCTCTCAGTGTGGGCAAACACGGTGGGTAATGGTTGAGGCACAAACCCCAGCGAATGCTAGGCAGCCACGGTACCAAAACTGAGCTAGGCGATATTTTTCATCTAAGGCTTTTTATACCAGGAGGAAAAAAAAAGAAAACAAAACAAAACAAAAAAAATCCCCTCCTGATTTAGTGGTACCAAAATGTTTTATGAATTCATGCCTTTTCCCCTGAGCAGTTCATTTAGACTGGCAAAAAGCACCCAATAATAATACCAAAGCCCCTTCCCGTCCAATCATTTCATTCCATTAGGTTGGAAAATAAATGTTTTCCATTATTTGCCTTGGAAATAGGTCTTCATTTAAAAATAAATTAGTTAATTTACCTTTCTGTATTTTTACATGTGTTTAAAGATGGCTAATGCTGAATTTAAAATGTCGATATAAAAACGCCTATTTATTTTCACTCTCATTTTGTAAAAATCTTCTTAAAAATTCATTTAAGTGGAAAAGAAAATCTCTCTCCCCCCCCCGTCCCCCACTTTACTTCCTTTGTTTTATCAATCTAAAAAAATAAAAGCCAAGAAAGCAGAAAGGGAAAAGTCAAATACAATCTATATCTCCTCACCTGTGGTGAAGCCTGTCTAGGAGGCTTCCGCTGGAATCTCTGAGCAATGTGACTTTCCCCAGCTCCCTCTGGCACCTTTGCTCTTCCAGCCTTGGACCAGTCCCTTCCAGTCTCCTGGGCATGGGTGTCTCAGCTGAACCGCTCAGGAGCTGCACCCAGCTGTTCCTGATCCCAGTTTGGTTCTGAAGGCAAAGCACAACAAATGAGAGAGTCAAGGAACCAAAGGGACTTTGGAACATGCGTAAAAGATGGATCAGTTTTGATTGTTTTACTCCAGCAACTTCATAGATTAATTCCTGTTTTCAAGCGAGATGCAAGCAGTACTGCTTTCCAGTGAGATACACAGCTCTTTCCTTTCTTCAGTGTCAGACTTAGGTTTCTAAATTACTTTCAAATTATCTTGAGAGTATTGCTTAGATGTGATATGGAGGCCCAGATTTTGCTCAGTAAAGAACATTTCTTCAGACTGGGAGAGGAAAACAATGCAAACTGAACAGATTTTTTTTTGTTTCAGTGTGGTCGGACAGAAGGGACAGGAGCTGCCCCACTCTGATACCACTCAGATGCTTGGCTGTGATTTCAAGATCTGGAAAAGCTTAGCAACTAACTTAAACCAGAGCAGCTTTTAATTCAAGGGATCTTGAGGCACACCAAAATACACATTAAGCAGTTTTTTGTACAGTTTTGCACATGCCCTATCAAGCCAACCCCAGAACATTCAGGTGAGGAATTCCTAGCAACAGTTTCATATAGTACTTTTGGCCTGCTGTGTGTTAGTTTCTTCGGATTCATCTCTCTTTCAGGAGAGGCTCTTCTTAGGAACCAGGTCACAGTCAACGGGCATGAAACCGAAAGGCCACATTCACATTTGGTGAAACACCGAGGCAATGATGTTGTAGCTGGTAGAACTGGTCCCCAAGAACTTAAAAGTGGGGAAAACCTCTTGGAGATTGTTGAGCTTGTAGTCCCTCATGGGAATGATCGGCAGTGACCAAGCAGGAGGAACCTCAGGACAGCAGAATGAAAAGGAAAAATATTCTCAAGTCTCATAATCTTAAGGCAGGGAGGAAAGGCAGTTGGGGAAAATTATGTAAAACAAATGAGCATCACACGAGGTACAATAAGAAGAGGGTTGAAAGAAGGTAAGATGGATAATTAAGCAATAAGACACGACAGGCTGTGCGTTTCTGGGTGATTATTGCAGTGCCTGCTATGATGTTCTTTAGGAGCAAATTTTTGCTGCACTAGAACTAGAATCACCCCCCAGGGGCAGGCTGGCAGGAGAGTCTGATTGCTGTTATTACAAAATTAATTTTGAAATAAAAATAATAATAATGATGATGATAGGAAGAAAAAGGGGACAACCTCCCTTTGCACCATGTTGTTTGTTAGATTGTGTGATTGGAAAAGAGATGACATCACCCAGAGCTGATCATCAGAGGGAGGGCAGTCACATCACTGGGAGATAATCCCTGGCTGCATTCTGATCATGTGTTGGCTTTTGCATGGCTTTACTTCTTTCTCTCTTTCTCATTCTTTGGCCTAGGCTGCCTGTCTTCAGGTACATCAGTCTGCCCAACTAACTTCTTTTTGTGTCAAGAACTTCCATGTTTTATCCCTTTCTGAAAAATCCTACTTTTGCTTCTAGTCTTATTCTATTTCTCACTTTTGGTAAAAAAACCCCAAACAAACCAAAAAACCCCAACCCTCCCCATTTTAGATAAGGAAAGTAATGCATACCCTGCCTGTGGTCCAGGGGGCATGGTATTTCTTTGGTGTTTCCTCTACAAAGATTCTTTATTTTTCCTTCTACTTTGCCACCCCCATCTTCTACATACCCACCTCCTTCAGTGAACCTGAACTGGAACTCAATACTATCTCTGCACTGAATGGGAAGGAAGATAATACACCAGAGAAGAAGGGCTTATCTTCTTTAACTGTGTAGCAATGGATAATAATAAAACAGTTATTCAGGCACATGCTTTTAGCTTACATGGTGTTTCATTAGCACTGAGCGCCATTCTTTTACTCTCTTTTCAAATGAATTTGTTTGGGAAACCTTCCATGTGAAATATTTTCTGTTTTCAAAACCAAATCTCCTATTCTTATGTTTCTAAACATGATGCCTTCAGGAATCCACATTTATGTAATCTAAAAAATTATTAGATTTTTGCAAAGTAAAAGAGATTCTGAGATTTCCATGGGATTGGATTTCCTGACCTTTCTAGTTCTGATTTGTTTAGTTTATTCCCAAGGAAACTGCTGGTCTAACACAGATTTCTGATCAGATAATGGCTCAAGAACATCTAGTTGCCTTGGATATATCTATCTGAGCAACTCCATATTTAGAGTTTTTACACACCTTGAATTTTCCCTTAAAGGCAAAAATGGTTTGAGCAAAGCAAACAGACTTCCTCAAACAGCCCCCACTGTCATTCATCCCAGCTGAGACTCCAGTGTCTGTTGGGAATCTCTATATCTTTATCTGCTGTGTGGTGATATTAGGACTCTGCTCTTGATAGCTGCTGTAAAAACAGGAGACCAGCTAAGACTAGATGAGACAGAGGTCAGCAGGAAAAGAAGACGCACAGAGAAACGAAAGGGCATACCCATGTTCACACCAGAAATAGTAGCAAGATCAGGATCGGATTTCAGTCCATCTGAAACTCAACCCAGAACTGTGCCATTAAGGGATATTTTGATTTGCTGTCAGGGAACACGGGGGAGGACAAATCCAGCTCACTACTCTCCCCCAAACCAATCATGTTCATGTGAGTTATATTTATCAAAATGAAAAAATGGTCAATAAAACTATGTTACCGAAAATGAGACTCTTCTCAATTTAAAAACCAAACCAAAACAACAAAACACAAAAAAACCCCCAACAGCATAACAAACAAGAAAAGTAATTTAAGCTCTATAACTTCATTGTACTTGCTACATTAGGAGATGAGATTTTTTTCACATGCCACTCCATATTAACATCATCCTCTTATCAAAAGAGATGAACCCGTGACCTTTAACATCAAAGCCTGGGCTCCATCACTAGAATTAAGAAATGATCTGCAATACTTGTTATCCTTAGGTGACTCAACTAGTGAAACGTATAATGTTATATATAAACATATATATAATGTGATATATATATATATAATATAAAATGTTATATATATATAAACACACACTCACAAATGCATATATACTGCTGTAAGAAGAGGAGAAAATGTATCTCAAGAGGGAAAGAATTAAATTAGCCACCAGTAACTGAATGCAAACCTGCTTACACAGACATTTTCTTGTAAAGATCTGGTCTCTGTCTATGCATTAAGTACATGCAGAGACTTGCTGTATCTGGACTGACAGCTCTGGCATTATAAATTTGTGGGGAAAGGTTAAACAGCATCATGGCACCACTTGGAAGGACTTAATAGATGGAATTGTACCTTCTTAGCCTCCCACATTTTTTAAGGTAAACTGAAGGGGGAAATTCCACAAGGCTGATAAACAAATTTCTCCCTCATGGACACTGTTAAGCTGTCATGTGAAAAGGCTGGGAGTGGGGACTGATACTCCCAATTTGAAGGGAGAAGAGAAAAATAGCAAACAAGGTGATTCTTTTCCTCTTCTCTGGCTGTGAAGGAGTTCCCTTGACCTTCTTCATACAGCCCATTCACAAGGAATCAGAAGAAACAGCCCCAAAAGAAATAAAAATCAAGAAAGAGACAGGGTTGTACAAAGGATGGGGGGAAAGAGAAGGAAAGTTCTCTAAATTGGTTGGGATGATCAGAGAAATGAGTGCAGACAGATTATATTTGTCATCCTCTTCTGAATAGAGCTTCACAGATAATTTCTTTCTTAGTGGGACAGGGTTTCTCACCTGTTGAAATATTAACTTTCCTCTTTCCAGGATCCTTTTTCCCTGCTTATCCCAGAATTGCTGTGCCAGCTGACCCCGTGCACCCGCCAAGGCCAACGCTACGAGGTGGAGATCTGGCCTTCAACATGCTCAACTCATGATCAGGGTTTTGCTCTCTTCTTCTGCCACTGGCCTCCCCCCGACCCATTCCTAACCTCACCTGGAACCTTTAGAAAGCCCTGGCTCTTGGGCTGAGGTATCCGTCAGGGTAGGCTTGAAGGTTTGCACCATAGTAGGGCAGATAAATTTGGTTTTGAAAGGTTTCAAACCTGCTGGATCTGCAAAGGTCACAGCTCAGCAGCTGCCTCATTTTCCCAAGGAAGTCCAGCTTGGTGCTGTGCAGGAGGAACCTTAAAAGTGAGCTGCATGGGAAGATAATGAAATGGATGAGTGGGGAGGCTGTTTCTCATGGATGACCAGAGTGGTAGACACTGGGAATTTGTGTATTTATTTCCAAATTCTGTTTTTATTTCCATTGTCTTCTGTTGTAAAATGAGGGTCTTGCTGCATCTCAAAGCAAAGAAATCAAGCTCAAGTATCCAAACCAAGTTCAGTGTACAAACCCTTCTCCTTTTATTTTTCTAACACCCTTGCCTTCAGACACCTGGACAACAGAATGGAAACACTCAGAGACCAAGGTCTTCAGGGTGTCCATCAGAGGCTCTTTTACCTGTTGTTATGGTGCCACAGGTGACAAACAGGTTTTCTCCATCAGATCAACCTGGCAGATGTGTCGCTACTCTTTGGGGAAGGTGAGATAGAGAGAAAATAGAATTGAGACCAAACTCAGTTCAGTGAAAAGGTGCTAGGGATGAGATGCAGTGATACAGTCACACGTGGGCTCTGTGCAGAGGCAGCTTTACCGGAGTGCCTGGTGCTATCCCTGGTGCACTGGGCATGGAACCATGGTACCAGCCGGCTCTGGCTGGAAGGCAGGGTAAGAGATGAGGCAAGCATTCCAGGAGAAGACTGTGGGCTCATCTTTCCCAGAAACCTGGCAAAACAGACATAAAGTCAGGAAAATCTCTTCTTGGCTTATTAGCACTTGAGAGCAGTCTCTCCCTCCAGAATTTTCTTGGGAGAAAATTAATCCAAACATAAATCAACATAATAGTTGATGGCCTATTTCAATTCCCATTAAAGAAATTGTTCTTGAAAGAAATTTTTGCTTTTTTTCCCCCCTCACTTTTTTGGCTTGTCCTGCTGCCACTTGCACCTTGACTGAGATGTCCCCCCTACCCCTTTCTTCCTACACTTTTATAAAATTGTTTCATCTGCTTTTCTTTTTTTCCTCACTTCTTGGGGCTGGAAATATACTCATTAAACTCTTACTGGAGAGAAAAATTACAAAGAGGTTCCAGCCCAATGTGGTGGAGTTCTAATCCCCCAAAAAGATACCAAGAGCAGGAAGCATCCAACTCTCACTGACACCCCACTGCACCTACCCCCTAGCCAAATTTTTCTCATGATTTTCAGGTCAACCACATATTTGAGAGCCTCCATGCAACAAATTTTCATTTTACTCATTCAAGCAAATTTTCTTTGCAAGCTTTCTGTGTAGCCTGAAGCCTACAGCTATTTTTGAATCTTTCTATCTTTCTAAGGGCAAGGCAGAGTCAAGTTACCTTGTCATCAAATTCTCATTTTGGCAAGAAGGGTGGTGGGGGTGAAGAAATAGGGACTTTATAGCAGTAATCACTAACCAAAACACTTCAGAGTGCCTGAACTTGTTACTGCGTCTGTTCAGTTCTTCGACAATATGTCAAGCAGAAAGAAAACAGCTCAATTTTTCACAAGCCTGGTTGCTTTCTGAAGTTAACAACAATGCAGCAACTTGTTTGAACTAGTAAATGGAGGGAACATGCTATTAATACCAGAGTCACAGTACCCCGTTCCCCACAACCCACCAGATGTCTGAATTTAAAGTGTCACCTCACGAATCACATCAGTTTCTATTGGCAAAATCTTGGTCTGTGTTCCAAATGCCCTAGAGGCACTGAGCTGTTCTCGCAAGGTCTTTGATATGGTCTGTTAGTAATATGGTTGTAAAAGGCCATGTGCATTTATGAAGCATTATTATTAATATAGCTCCCGTTCCCATCATTGTTTTATTATTTTTGCATTATTTCATTCTAGGGCAACTAGATTGCTCTGGAAACTGAAGTATTGTACAAATCCTTTCACCTATCAGCCCAGTTTGGTATCCTGCCTGCTCCCTTGCTGGTGGGTGGTATGGCACAGCTATGTGTTCACATCAACACTGAAGTTTCTAAAGAAGAAAGATTCTGGGAAGAGAGAGATTCTGGGAAAACTGTGAAGGAAACCAGAATAAACCCATTCCCTCTGGAATCTGGCTGTGGCAAATTTTAAATGTCTTGTCTTCCATATAGTCCAAAAAAAGACTCAAAACCCCTAAATGTTTAGGCCAAAACTTTCTTGGTCTTCATCAAAAAATCAAAATTCCTGTGGAAAGAAGACACTTTTCAAGAAAATGTACATTGAATCAAAGCTTCAAAGCTTCAGTTTCCCAGTAAAGCCAGTGTTGACTACAGCTATGCCAAAGCTGAGTGAGACTGCTGGGCAACTCCACCTCCTCCTGCCTTGGGGTTTTCCTGGGCCACTGGGCTTGACAGAAGGATCTCGCATGGTGGAGAGAAGAAAGTCAAAAGCTTTGCTCATCTGAGCCATCAAGTAATAAGAAAGAGTAGAGCCTTGGCTGGGAAAGAAGCTGAGAAGGAATCGGAGACTCAAGAGCTTGTGGGCAGAGGAGAAATTGAAGGGAGGCAAGTGGCCAAAGGGATGAGAAAGGGTTTATGTGGAGGGAGGCAGACCTGAACCCTGCTCTGAGTCTGTGCAAGTTCAGCCCAGCATTTTGGGTCAGAGTAACCTCCTAAACAGGTCTTCTGTTCCCATGATGTAAAGCTTGCCCTAGGACCTGTGGTCTAGTGAAGACACCCATTGCAGTCCCAGGAGCCTCTCCTTGAAGTCAGCCAAGAGCCTGAGGAAAGGCAAAACCATTGGCTCTGGTTGCAGAGACCTCATGCATACACATATTTCTACATGAGGGTCAATGCCACTCCCAGACACACTGTGCATTTCTTCATTCTTGATGGTTTCTTTTTTCTTCGTTTATTTTTTCTTTCTCTTTTTTTTTTCCTGAGATCTGAAATTAAGGAGTCATGCAGATGGAAAACATCTGCCTGTTCTTTGTGCACGGAAAAAACATAACACATGGCAGGGATGATAAATAATAATAAATAACGATGATGATGAAAGCATTTGGAGAGGCACAACTGTTCGATTTGTCCAGAGCAAGCGTCGCACACTCTCTGTCCAGGCTACGAAGGATAAATAGACCACTGTGGTTTGTAATTTTACAAATGGCAACGCAATTTTGAGGCATTTAGGAAGAGCAGATGCTGAGCATGGCTTGACTTTTCAAGGGTGTGCTTATTAGTGCCTAGTCAGAGGCTCTTCAGGTGTGCAAAAGGAGCCTGACCTCTCCTGAGTGCAGGTCTGTTTATGTATGAGTCACAAATCACTGTCTCTCCTAAAACTAACACAGCTAGGCCAAAGAATGACATAGCCTCCCAATGATGTAATATTCTATTTTCCACCTTGTTACATAGAACAGGGTTATGAAATTGAATCCAAGGGACAGGTCATATATTTACTTCCCTGAGGTTATCACAAAAAGAGGTAGCTTCTCACCCGGAAGACGTAATTCTTGGTGTCTCTCAAACATCCATGCAGAAATCAACTCTAATTGTACCCCTACGGATCTCACTTACACTTTCATCAGTGTCCACCTAAAAACTTCTTCCAGGGTTAGGGCTGTGCCTGGTCATCTCAGACTGGAGGTAATGACGTTGTAAAACCCAGTGAGTGTTATCTGATGGAGAGGGACAAAGAGGATTATTTAATGAGTTGTTGGGTCTCAGGTGAGTTTCCAGACTGCAGGTGTTCTCCTTAATGTCTGCCATCAGGCTGGTGCTCTCCTGCATTTGTAAGCAACGAGGCCCAAATGACTCCTGAGTTTGGAAGGGCTTGAAGCTGTGATATGTTTACAGGCAGAATAACAGGGATGGTGAGGAAGGAGTACTGTGAACTCCTGGACAAAGGAAGGTCCATATCCACGTGAAGGAGAGCATTCAGTCAAGGGAGAAGGTGACTCCTATACACGTGTGCATGCAGGGCTGAACACTGATAAAGAGAATGTGTCAGGACCGTATGTATTTAGGGCTGACTGAACAATGTGACAGCAAAAATTTCACAGGACAGTGACAGTCTTGTGTACCTTCAGACTTCAGCTGTTTATGGGAGGTACGTCTAAGGGCCTGAGATCTCAGCTCCCAGGGCAACCATTCTGTAATGTTTCTATTAGGATGATTCACAAATGGAAATAGCATTGAAAAAGCCCCAGCACTAACACTCACAAGAAGCCATGCTGTCTGTGTGTGTCTCTGTGTGCAACTTGCCAGCGTGTTTGTGAGAGTGTAAACACAGCATAGCATTTACTTTGTGTGCATGTGTCTGCTGGAATGATTGAAGCTTAAGATTAAAGAAAAAAAAAAAAAAGAAAAAAATGCAAAGGAATTAGAGCTGAGCAACCCAAGAATGATGATGCAATGATATCGCAGCAGCAAAAGCAAAATGATCTGCTAAAAATACACCAGAGGGATCTAAATATTTCCATAAACAGATGGAGGTCGGAGCCCAAATGTAAGAGAAAAACGCAAGTAAAGGAAATTGTATTTGACAACCATAAGGGTCTTATAGTTCTTCTGTGCCTTTTATCCCAAAAGTTTTTTTTACAGATGCTCACACTTGGGCAAAAGCAGAGCCTGATCCCACAATGCTTTACTCATGTGAGTAACCCTAATTTATGTTCGTAGACTCAAAGGGGCCAATGAACAATACCTTGTATGAATTCTTTTAGAGGAGGCATCTGGCAGTGCTTTATAATGAAGGCTGCAGAGGAGTTTTCACTTTATACCTCTCTTTTATTAATTCTCATAATTTTTTTTTTTTCTGTT
Source organism: Pachycephala philippinensis (assembly GCA_013397055.1). Classification (NCBI taxonomy): domain Eukaryota; kingdom Metazoa; phylum Chordata; class Aves; order Passeriformes; genus Pachycephala; species Pachycephala philippinensis. The sequence continues at coordinate 222,900 of VWZT01006494.1, forward strand.
TCAGAGCTTTTACATAGTTGGTTGAAGTTTTCCAAACATAATCCATGCCTGAATGTGAATTTTATTTGGATGCATGAGGAAGAACAGCTTCAGACTGACTGGAAAAATATGCTTTCCTGTAACCAAAAAAGTTCAAAAAGTTCTTCCTCCCTATTTCTTTCCCCTTTATCTAAACAAATGAGAAAAGGCTAAAATTTTCTTTGCTGAGTTGTCCTACAGGGAGACTGAGATGATGAAGTTTGGTGAAGTTTCAAAATCAAAAACATCCTAGAAATATTTTAAGTTTGTAGGTTGCTGAAATCCTGAATATGTTCTGCAGGGGTGAAATTCAGCTGCTAGACAAAGGATACCAGAAAGCTGTAGGACTTGTACTCCTTAGAAGCCAGAGGTCTGTGCCCTAGCCTTACTTTGATCTTGTCCAAGTTCACCCAGCTATGAGAGAGAACCTGACTTTCTGACTGGAAAACCAAAACCAGGTGTGGTACCAGCTGTAGTATTTTCCTGTGGACCACCTTGGCTCATGATAGAATTTAGACAGGATTAAAAAGCATCATCATAACCCCTCTCCTGTCTAGAAACTGCAGTCTCACTACTTGAATCAAGGCTGAGAGGTACAGAGGCTAGGGAACCTCAGCTCTTGAGCTCCTGCATCTCAAGTTCCAAGCAAGGATGAACCCTGTGAATCCACACCAAGACGCATTCCGAGTGGGGGACAAACAACAACACATTTGAAAGCTTCTACACAAATTCTTTCTTCTGGACAAAGCAAACCAGTTCCCTTTCAGGAAGTAAAAAATTTCTTTGGGTTATTTTTGTTTGTTTTATTTCCAGCCCTTGGTCATGTCTAATAATCAGCCTAGACAGAGAGGGGAAAAACGTTGTTTCAAGATGTAATGCCCCCCCCAACCCAAATATGCTGAAATGATTTATTTTGAGAATACTTGGCTTTAAAGTTTCACGTTTCACGCTCCTCTTTCTAAACAAGTATCTGTCCAAACCAACGTATTTCTAGGAAAATGCATTTCTTTTAAATGAAGCTTTTCAGCAGGAAAATATCTTATTGGAAAAAATGTGTTCTGATCTCTTTTTCAGACAAACAAGAGTGACCATTTCCTACAGCGTTAGGAAGGCTGCTAGGCTGTCTCATCCAGCCTTTCCTATGGATGCCTCCGGGCAGCTTAGTGAATATGATTTATTCTTTGGCTTAGTTTAATCCTTGCTCTGTGCGCTGCACAATTCTGCCTTGGTACATTGAATGAGTGCCCCAAGCTATAGGAGCTGGACCAGAAGCTGTGTCAGGTCCCTTCCAATCCAAATGACTCTGTCATTCTAGCCACGTCATGCCATACACAACACCAAGTAAACCCATCAAATTCCCTTTAACCTAATTTAACTATATTCATCATGATGATGATGAGAACTAAGCACCTGTAATTACACACCCAAAAAAGGAAGTTGAGATTGTCAGATATGAGGCTTGAGGGCCTGACTGCAAGACATTCATGTTAAAAGAACCTCAAGTTCTGTTTTAAAATGATGAAAGATCAGTACAGTGCTCTATGAAGATGCCAGAGAATCCAGGTTTTTTTGTCACTTCAGATGTTGTCTAATGACAAACTGTACACTTCTGACTGGGGAATAGTAGATCCAAACAGTATAGCTTCTTGCTTGTTTTTTTTTTTTCTTTTTTTTTTTTTTTTTTTTAATAATAAGTCCTGCAAAAAAAAAAAAAAAAAAAAAAAAAAAAAAAAAAAAAAAAAAAAAAAAAAAACAACCAAAAAACAAAAAACCGAAAACCTGTTTGCAACGTATACACATGCCTCATGTTCTGTGCAAAGGCAGGAGAGATCTTTTTCCACTGCTCTTGACAGTGACAGGAGAGGTCAGACCTCCTGTGTTACTCAAACCAAAACTTTCCAAGCCTCTGCTTGATCTGCTTGGTATTTTTACTGTTGTATAGCTGAAAGTAATTTTTGTTTCACCTGTTCTACACTCTGAGTGCCTTGTCTCCAAATGGTGATATGCACCATGTCTTTGCTGTAACTTCAGACGGCACAAACAGCACTAGGAAAGCTTTATGAAAACACAGCAGAAATGGGTTGGAGATGCCCTAAAGATTTGCATTGGGGAAGCCTTGGTTTGCTGCAGACAGCTCCTCTCCCTTTGCTGTGCACTGAGGTAAACTCCCAGCCTGGGCTTGGCTCACTCTGCCTTGTGAAGAGTCACTGCTGATGTTGATTTATTTAGCGGTTGAGTGGTAGGTTTTGGAAGAGGCAGGAGGAAGCTCTCCCTTCCTGTTCACACACAGCTGTTCTCCTCTGAGACCCATCTGGATTCACTGGAGGACAACTGGCCTTTGCCAGAGCTCTGTCGTAGGCAGTGTTTACAGCTGTCCTGCATGGAAGGCCGGTGTGTGGTCTGCAGCTATCGATGGAGAAGGGAGACAAGTGCATTCCACAGAATTTATTCCCTCCACATCTTCCGGAGCTCCGCAGACTCCATGGTGTCAGCTGTCATGACCCTCTCGGACCTGGGTGAAGCAGGATAACAGGAGACTGGCTGTGCAGGGCTACTGGTGCTCCTTTCAGGAGCCATCATGTTGTGCACAAGTTTTACCCCTTGGGAAGGACTTCAAGCCAGCCTTTGCCTTCGGAAGCAGCCAGCTCCTGTGGTATTCAGAACCATAGAAAAAAAATCTCTGGCAGAGGTGAAGCTGCATGTGTACATGAGCTCTCTGTGCCTGGAGAGGCAAGGTAAGGGTTACAGGACCTTCAGGAACATGCCTTTTTTAAGGAACCTGCCAAGAAAAAAAAGGGCCCTGCGAAGTTTACATCTTTAAAACATAAGAACAAAATAAAAGTATCTTCAAAGCTTCTGATCTGTGCAGATGAGGAGAGGCTGGGAGCAAGGAATTCACCTGTTGTAATGCTCTGGAGGAGTTCTTCCCTCACACATCCCAGCAGAGAGGGCAGCCCCACCTCTTAGCCCACTCCAGAGGTTATGAACGGGCCTGGTTTCAAAGTCCTTTGCACATAGAATTATCCAATCTACTAACAGTGCTTAAGAAATGCGGAGCCAGCTGCAAAGTGTGGATGCCATCCTTATACTATTAGTGGTGGCATTGCCACACAGGTGAATTCAAAGCCTTCCAGAAGAGCGTTAAAGCCTTTAAACTCTCCAGGCCTGTGAAGCCAAGCTCCCATTGCAGAGATTGTCAGCAGATTGTCCCCAGTACCTTCTGCAGCAAACCAGCACATGTGATGTTTGCTCTCACCAAAGTAGGCAGACGTGCTGCAAGCCAAGTCACCAAATAGCTCCTGTTTCTTTGGGATCTTCTGCCTAATGCTGGGAACAGGACACATTGCAAGGACTCTGTTGTCCTTCTGATTCAGTTTTTATCTTCTCTCCACGCGTTTATGCTTTTTAAACCAGAGAAAGACTTATCTGATAAAGCCTGAAGATCTGGGGAAAAGATTCTGGTTTCCTGGATCTTTCCAGCATCGGGACCTGGGACAACTGCATAAGTTCATCACTGCTTTCAAAGTCTGTCACTGAACTTCACCCCACTTTATGTTATTTTCTGTAGAGGACTGCAGAGTCCTTTACTGGTCCCCTCAGAGGAAGGCAAGGGCAAATTTCAGGATAAACTGGGAGATTTGTGGAGGCAAACTCAGGCCTCTGTAGCATGGAGTTGCAGTAGAGAAAACTGATCAGCTTTGACTAAGTTTATTTTTAGTTTAACTCAGCAAATTCCATAGTGTGCTGAAGACATCTGAAGCACAATCACAATATGAACCTGAGTGAGTCTGTATGATGGAGCTCAATGGATAATCCATCGACCAAGACAAAATCCAAAAGAACTTCATTTCTATCTCTGAGGAGACTTGGCTTCTGTGAAGGTTCATCCATCTCCAGTTTACACCACTCAGTTTCACACAAGTGTGTCCAGTTCTGCTGAGTTACACCCTCTGACTTGAGCAGAACCACATGAATGTTAACAACAAAAGGTGAACAAAGCAGAATTTATTTCTTTTCCTTACACACTTTTCAATACATATTACTAAGGTGAAATCTCAGAAATCTGACATTAAATCTGGAAATATCTGTCCATATTAGACAACATAATTCACCAAATGGAAAGATGGAGATTCTCCAGGATTAATAACATGGAAAAGTACATTATTTGATGTGATAAATATTTGGAAGGCAACTTTATTGTCAGGAGTATAAGGACCCACCCGTTACTTGGAAAATCAGGACAAAGCAACAGAATATCTCACTTTAAGGAAAAACATCAAGGAGAAAAAAGGAAGTTATCCAAGAACTGGGGAAACTTGACCAGGGCCTGCAGGGATTTTAAATTGCAAGACTGTTTGTTGTTTGAACTGAGTCACACCGATGTAACAGAGAATTTGTCCTTGGCAGCAGAACTGTTAGAATGGAGAGTTAATTCTCCCTGGTGTCAACCCACTGAATCCAGGTCATCATGTCTTAATTAAAGTGTACATGGTATGAAATATCATTGAATGTCAATCCAGTTCCTTAGTGTGCAGAATGCTCTGTTTATTTATGGGGTTTGGCAATCACTTCTGGAAAAAAATAAAGATATTAAAATGTAAAGTTTGTTCATTAATGGGAGAAAAACACTGTCATGCCCTGGATTCTGTTCTCAGCTGTTTTAGTGAGATTTCTGCCTAGAGGTCATTTTTTCACACATTAAAGAGGTTCTTTGCTACCTCAGCTGGGCATAATTCAGTCTTACTGGGATGATGATGTGTGCATTGATAATGCCTAAGACGTGAAGGAAAAGGCTCTGCCCTCCTCTCTCATGCAAAATCTAGAAGAACCACTTCTCTGGGTATCCACCCAGCCCTGGAGCAGAATTCCAGCCAAAGCTGGAAATTCATCACATTCAAAATCACTCCCTGAAGTTTGATACACAAAGGATGGACAAAGCAGCAAATGCACTAGCTGTATATGCTGAAATATTACATATATCTAAGGAATAACTACTATAGTGGTCCAGCCAAGGAAAACAGCAGAGCAAGTCAGATTGGTAGAGATGGGATAGATAGAGGAAGTGCCAAACTAAATAAGGTTTGATTATGGCTACACGCTGTCCTCTGCCTCTAATTTTCTCTTGCAGGGAATTTCCTAGAAGAAGGCCAGCATAAATGGTCATGCCTAGCTCAATAGTTCTCTAAAGTTAACCCTTTCCTGGTTTGTGGGATTGTGCCCTCAATTGGCTTCCAAACACACATACATCAGCTAAGTTCTGCTGATGTTTTTGGACAAAAAAACAGTGAATCTATTTTTTCCTTTAGAAAAAAAATGCAATTAACAGAAAGGCACTTTCACCTGTCCTGTTGATGTTCTGCACCTGGGATGTTTAAACCCAAGAGGAGTTAACACTACAGAGCACAAAAGTTACTAGAATGATCACAGAGCTCTCTTCTTTATCTGGATCTCCATCACAACAACCCAAAAGGGAGAGACAGCAGCAGAGATCTAGGAAAAACCCAGGTACCTTACCCCACCATCAAAGTGCCTAGTTTATTTTTCAGATGACTTAAATTGTAATTTTGGTGGGTTTTGTGTTTGGGTTAGAAGAGCCATACTTGCAACTCCTTGCAGGGTGCAATCAAAGGTGGCATGCTTCAGTCACAGCAAAGCAAAAAACCTTCTGTGACCCCTGCAATATTATAGCTTCATAGTAGCCTATGAATTTAGAGATAAACTGTGAACTGCCTGGAGAGCAAGCTTAAACTTGTACTGGATAAAAATGTAGTCAGTTAATACACAGTCCATCTTCCCTCTGTCTCTGTCCAACCAAATTAAATACATAAAAAGAGACTGCTCTGTCCCCTAAAGAGCTTTTTTTCCCAACAGTCTAAACTGAATAATGAGAATAGTGGAAGGGCAGGCTCAGGAATGATTCATTAACTGCAAAACAAGGGAAAATTCATACCAAATGTTCCTTGTAACTGCCCGCTGCTTCCTACAGCCTTTCTTGTGTGCTGTAACTGTGGGGTCAAACCTGATGTTAAACTTTCACATGAGGTCTCTACACATAAGCGTGGAGACCATGTGCCTGTAAGATGCTTCCTGCAAACATCTAAAGCCTGCTGTGCCTTGCTTTGGTAGCCAGCTCCTGTAGTTGCCAGGTCTCCATGCATATTCAGTCAAGTATCCACGTAGGCAGGTAACTAACTAACTAGAACACTGTGAGGGAAGAGCACAAGACCATCCCCAAGGCATCCTGCAAATTCCAGAAATCCCCAGCTTAGGGAAAGTACCACAGATTCACACCTGGGAATTTCCATGCTAAATGGTGGGTTTAGCTCACAAAGTAAGCTGCACAACCATTTAAGGCTTTGAGACTCTTGAGGCCTTTAAAATTGTGGCCAAGAGAACTGTATCTCAACACCTAAACTGGGCATTGTAGCAGCTGCAAAACCTGAGTTGAAGAGAACTAAAAAAGAATAAGTCCGTAACACCTAAGCCTGCTTTTCCACAGAGAAAGGCAACTCACATTAAAAGAAGAGCAAATCCACAAATCTCATTTTTGAACCCATCTTCCACAAAGAGTGGTGATGGAGGATATCCATGGTGTGTGCAATGCCTGCAGCCCCAACCCCTTTGAGTGCAGTCCTACCAGAACTGCTGACACGTCTTCAGAGGGGGAGCTGCTAATAGAGACCTTAGGTGACACTGTAGCTGTTTTATGCAAAAATCCATAAAATTATTAAAAGCTTCTGCAGAATCAAAGAAAGCTCATGATGAGAAAGGCCAACAGTTTTTTGGATCAAGCAATATTGTAGCTCAAATCTTGTTGCCAGGCTTGCCTGCTTCTCTTTTCTCTCTTAATTTGTTCGGACTAGTTTGAAATGAGTCAGCGATGGTGCTTCCTCAAGAGAGCTGTGTGGCTTCCTAGCTCTTGCTGCAAGAAACATCATCCTCATGTTTGGTCAGGCTTTTGTTTAACCCAAACCTGTACCCCTCCATTTTCCCATCTCTCAATAAATCCATCAAAATCCCCACCCTCTTTTCAAGTGTCTCCAGGTAGCTTCTGGGCTTTTATTACCTTTTCCCATCACTGAGGGCACTTCTACACAGAGACCTCTGAACAGCCTTACTCCTCGGCCACGCAGTTTGGGCATATGTGATTCCATTTCAGAAACCATGTACCTGCCTTGCTGAACCAGAGTTTGGGGTAAGAAGCCAAGCTGGGAGGCAGGATATGGTTTAGTTTGAAAGCAATACTGTGTTAATGCATATACACAGCTTTAGAAATGTAGCAGGGCTGTTACAGTGACATCTAAGGTTTCCCTAGACATTCCTGCTCTTTCCACCCTGTAATTTTATATAGTGAGCCAGTAAAATAAATGAACAGCAGACATAGGAATCTGCCTGGAAGTACATTGATCCCAGTACTGAGGATCTGGACCCAGCTATAGGTCTTGCTTAGAGGCTGGTCTTCAACTTTTGTTGACTCATCAGCCCTCCTGATTTCATGTTGGCTGAAAATAATTTAGCTTTTTAAAAAAATATTATTATCTGTAGACCTTTTACAAGTAGTCCCCAAGTTGGAAGTGTAGCCTATGGAGGTAGGTTATAATTTAGCCACTCAGCCTATTTCCTTCTTCTTCTCCTCCTTTTGCACTAAAGACTTCACAGGGTTTTAAGCTGGCAATTAAAACCACTGCAGCAGTTTTATTAGCCCTGCATGCCATCTTGTTCTACCCATGTTATTTACTTATGCTAATTGGTCAGGTATTAAAGAACAAACACAGCAATTAATTAGTGGTCTGACCAGAATTATAAAGAAATAAAGGCTTTTCATGGGTGTCAGATTTGAGTCACTCACAGAAGCTTACAGAGTGAAAAAATGAAGAGAGATGAATCATGGTCAAAAGAAACATTTTCAGCCATGCAGTATGGCATCCAGATGTGTGGGAATTGACTACACTTTTAGTTCAGGGCACAGTCAGTCTTCTAATAGGCATTTATTATCTCAAAGGGCTGGGTTTGACAGGGAGCAGCAAGCCATGGACAGACTCTGCTATTCAGGGAAGCTGGCTTGATGTGGTGACCTCAGGTGTTCAGGTAGGTCATCTTGGACAGAGGACACCTTGCCCTTGAGGCTGGACTCACACTAAGGACTGCAAGAGTGGCAACATGACTTCCTGTCTCAGATGTCCCTGGATGAATTTAGATGTGTCTTCTTTACCTGAAATCTGGACTTACAATTTTGGAATTGACTTTGTGCTAGCAAGGCAGTTTATGAAAAGGCAACGTTCCTGTGGTGCCTGATGGCATGTGGATGTCACATCTGGGGCCCTGGGAAAAGTACCCCTGTCCTTCACTCGTTTGTACCATGCAAACACCAGCTTAACCTGTCCCTCTTGAGAATCAGAGCCATTCAGAGTACATGACAGTTTTAATGTTTATTGTCCACTGTCTTTGAGGGCCCTTTGGGAAAAGGATTTCTACTCCATAACTGTTGCACCACAGAAGGATGGTTAGAATACGTCTTATTATGAAAACATGGAAAGTGTTAGTGAGAGGAGGCAGACAAGTGCAAACTTGCACTGAAAATGAAAGTATCCATTTCTGTATGCAAAACCCTTGCAGTCACCAGCCAACGCTTGCAGCTCAATACATGAACAGCTCAGAGGTTATTTGAGGTGCACCAAAATGGTCCTCCTTGGCTTTGTAGTCCATGACTCCACTACAGAAAGATTTCACACCCTCTGGTAACCAATCTAGGCAGATAATGAGTCACCCTGAGATAACAACCAGTGATGCCCAGGAGTAAACAAGATTTCAAGTAGAGACTCCTGGTGGCTGCAGACAGCAGGAGCCAAAGATGAATGACAAGAAATCATGCAGTATAGATGCATACAGCTCCGTGAAATGAACAAGGTTCAAAATTTTGGACCTTACATTTTTTTGGCTGCTCCAACTCAGAGCCTGCAGAACCTCTGGTGAGCATTTGAGCACACTGCTGTCACTCTAAAGCAAAACCATGAGGAGAAGCAGGGGAATCTGGCACGTATGATGTCGGGCCAGAGCACAGTGCAAACACCACCAGATACGTAACTGAGTAATGACCGCCCAAACAGCTGAGAAGAGCAGCAGATCTCATATACACCCAGACAAAGGTTGCTAGCCCCATCTATTGCTACCACTGCTGCTATTGCTATTTTTCACTGTCCCTTCTTGCCAGGGTGCTCTCCAGCCAAGCCATCCTAAAGGACAGCATGGCATCCACAGAGCTTACAGAGAGACAGCAGTGAGCACATCAAGGAAATGTTTGATGGGTGCCTTCCTCTTGCTTTTGCTGCACAAGCTGTTTGAGGAGACAGATCATTCAAGGAACTGAGAAACATCCAAAAATTAGACTAACCTCAGAACTGAAGGACTCTTCCATTCAGCAGAGAAGAGGCCAGAGGGAGGAGGTCTCAGACACTTGAGGTTATGCCTGAGGATGGCATGAGTCAAGCAAGGGTTGCAATGTGAAGGGCAGACCTGGAGCCGAACCTCCCCATTTTGGGAGCAAACGTCCTCGTAACACTCACAGTCATTGTGCCCTATGCCAACAGCTCCTACAGAGATCATCTCTGGAGCAGTGTGGAGTTCCCATTACTACTGCTGGGAGCTGAGGGCACTCAGTGTGATGCAGTAAAGAACAAAAATAAAAGGTCTCAGCTCTGTAAGTGACTTCAGATGGTGTGGGCCAAAAAGTATTCAGAGAAATAGCACTTCTTAGAATAGTGCAGCTGTTCTGAACAATGCTTACATGGATGAGAGAGATGCTATGACTTCAACTCTAAGAAAGTTTGCAAACTTTCTATTTCCTGTTTTGACATTGACATGGTTATTAACAGCAAAACAGACACGAATTTAGGGCAGACATGAAACAAGGCCTGAACTGAACATGTAACATTTTTTTTTCATTTTACTGAGATAGGACTTCCAAGAATCTCATCCCTCTTCCTGAGGGATAATCCTTCCCTTTTACTTCTATTTAGCCTGTTAGCAGAAGAATGGGACTGAATTTAGTCCTTCAGTGCAGGCATACCCTGTTCAACCCGAGAAGCATGTAGCTTCCATTGTGAGAGTGGGCATTCCACATGATCTGTTTGAGATGAATGAAAGAAACTCTATAGAACAGGGAGAACCACAAAATTTACTGATACTGAAATTCAGTTGAGACACCAAAATTAATTTTCTTACCATTGTAAAAAGCAGCAAAGAAGGCATGCAATGAGCATGGGAGAAATGAGGATTTTGAAGATTTCCTCCAAAAAGGCAAAACAGCTTCCTTCTCTATGTTGGTCAAAAAACTCCCAAATCTGCCCAAGGAAGACAATCTAGAATATCAGGTAATTTCTTGATGGCCCTGGATCCAGCCATTAAATAGGCCTGACATTGTTAGTGTATAAGAGCTGGTGTTTTTGCAGCTTGTAGTGGCATGGCTGGAAGCCATATATAGAATTATATAGACAGGATGAAATGTTTCCAAGGGAAAACATGCACAATGAGAATATGCTCTGTTCTTCCCTAAAGCAACAGGCACTGTTGCCAAGCTATGCTCAGTCAAGCTGCTGTACGTACCAGGAAATGGGCTGTCTTCCAATGTAAAGCTATAAAACAAGACAGATAAAAGGGGTTGAAATAAAAATAAAGGGAAAGTGGAAACTTTTTTCCTTGCTTATATTTCTCCCTAGACATGGCTAGCCTTTGGAAGATGCTGCCATTATTATCTGCACCACGGCATCCATGAGCTTTCACCATGCCAGGCTCTGGCTTCAGTGGCCTTGCCCATCTCCTGCAGCTCAGGTGACCACCCCATCCACATGCCTGAGTAGCAATTTGCAGGTGGCTCAGAGCAGCACTGCTGAGCCAATACCCAGTGCCTACCTAAAAGGGAGTGAGAAATTACTTGCCTGAAACAGACCTCTTTTGTTCCATGGCCTTTCATAAAGTTCTGAAAGGAAAAAGTGAAGATATTGAAGAGTAGCTATAGAAGGATCACGTCCCCTCCCCATGCTTCAGTTTCCCCATTATGTGTCAGGTGTGATTATTTCACCCCAGAGCCCTGTATGGATAGAATAGTCACTAAGTGAACAGCCCTGTCATCATCACAGATTACCAACACATCATTACACATATTGCTGTGTCTTCCCTCAGCCTTGATCGAAATCCAGGATGAAGTGAAGGGAAGCACACACTGCACACAGACATTCACTCCCTTCCTTGCAAAGTCCTTCAGAGCTTAAGTGTGACAAAAAGCAATTCTTTGCTATCAACTGTAACAGGTCCAGGACAGTGAAGCTGTTTTTATATGGATGATGATGCCCTTAACAACAGGGAGGGAGAATGGACGAGGAAGGACAACATTTCTCTCTTTGCCCCCAATTAAAAATTCCATTTGAAAACACCAAAAATGACACATTTTATCAATGCCAAAATATAATTCTAAAATATTAAATGTAACAATGTAAATATGGAATAGAAAGTATCAATACACATGGTACCCTCTGCCCAAATAAAAATGTAAGCTGGACAAAAACAAGCTGAGAGCGAACAAATTGAAAGACTTGGAACAAAGTAAGTTTCTCTTGCCGCTGTAGCAGCCTGACATTTTTCAGTCACAAATTTACTCAGCGTCACATGTTCCCAAGAAACATTTTGCCTTGAAACATCCCTTTCCAATGGAAAACAGCTTCTGTCACAATTTTTTTTCAGCCAGCTTTGACTGCGGCCAGCAAGGGCCCATGGGGATCCTCTGCGGAGAGCTCAGTGTATTTGCTTGGGAGTACAGCATGCCCTCAAAAGATGGTGCTACAGATTAAGGATAGGCAGCATGGGACCCAACATCTCTGCTGCAAAAACGAGGAGGAGGATGATTTTTTTCTTTAGCATTGCTTCAGCACAATGCCAGGATATTCTGAGAACATGTGTCAGCACCGCTCTCTAAAACCTGAAGCACACATGGGCTCATACTGAGGTCTGACATCTCAGGAACCAGCACAATCCTAATGGAACGGAGAAGTGTAAACTAGAACAGAAGAGGTTTTGAGCCACGGAATTGGCAAACTCAAGGACATGAAGCTCTGGTAAGGGAGATTAATTGAGTTCTGTTTTGTTTAAGGAAGTGCACACCTGTGTTGCTCTTATCTGTGTTTGGGACTTTCTTGAAGTCCTGTCTCAAGTAGATTTTCTGACATCAGTCATGGCTGTGCTCCCTAACAGCCTGTCTTGGGGGATGACTACGAACATATTCTGGATGTTGTGCTGTAAAAAGCTGTAAACATTTGGACATTTCCACTCCTTGTCCCTCTCCACTATAGCACTAAGGAGTTGTCTGGAGACGGAGGATAGACAGATTCATGTCATACTTAACCTTTGCCTCCCTGCAGATGTGTGAGGGGCTGGGATGTGCAGAGCCATGGCTCAGCGTGAGAGTAGCCAGTGGAGGGAGATAAAGTTGAGGCTGTTTCAACAGTAGAAGCAGCAGGCAGTACAAATTCAGTGAAGTCTTTTTTCAGGGGTAAATGACAGGAGGGAATAAGGCCTGCCCCTGCTCAGCACAACTTCCTCTGCTCTGATCAATGTCGGGCACAAAGTAGATGAGAAACGGTGGGGTTGCCTCTCCAAGTTGAAGGTGTTTTCAAAAGCCTCAGAGATTTCCAATTTCTTCACCTTGGATGCAGAGGAAAGAAGGTGATTTGATCAAAGTCTTCAAGTGAAGGTTACCCTTGGAAATCCACCTCCAGCTGGCAACAGCCAAAGTGGCCCTGGTTGCCTGATCTGCAGGTGAGGGAAAACTGGGCAAGAATCCATTCCAAATCTGGAACAAATGGCCCTACCATAGTGAGCACAGTGATGTGTCCTCTCTGAGGTTGGTTGGAAAGTGATAAAAAGCACACAGGAGAAGGTGTAAAGCTGAGGATTCCTGTATGCTGACGGTGCAGGCAGACAGGCAAGCACAGCCAAAGACATTCATTTGGTGGAGCTGCTATAGGTTTGGGCTTGGGGTTATTGCAAAGATATGATTTACATTTGGAAAATAAGGAATGCACGTGCCTGTGGCTTTCTCACTTGCACCTGTGCTGTGCTACCATGGAAAGCAGTGTGGTACTCCTTTAACAGGCTCGTGAACCCTCCCCCAGCACTTACCATCTCTCATTTTTGAAGCTGCTGGGAGCAGGACAGCAAAGGGGAATCAGGGAGGTGTTTTCTGGGCCAGATGCACACCTGATATTTCTTTCTTGTTCATTTGGCTATTTAAAGCCCCAGCATGCACTTGTAAATGCAGGTGAGAAGCAGGATTGGAGGTGAGGAGCTGAGCTTTGCTCCCTGTGAGTTTGACTTCTAGCCTGATGTCATCATGAAGGTTTGTTCAGTTTAATCTGCCAACTCCCCCCTCCCAAAAATGCCCTCAGACCCCCAAATCTGCCTACTGTTGCAAAATCAGAGCTTGTTGTGATACTGAAAGACTACAGAAACAGATGTGAACCCGTTATGAGGGAAGGGTGATGGATGGAATTTCGCTTAGGAGTGACTGAATCTGTAAAAAAAAAAAGAAAAAAAAAGAAAAAAGAAAAGAAGAGCGGCTTTAAGAAAATGCAACCAGTAATTAATAGAGGGATTGGGCTTGCCTGAGGCTACCTGGAGGCCCAGTGCTTAGGAGAGAGAAAAGAGGATTAGGTACTTCACTTGTAAGAACAGCACCCATCAGCTCCAGCAGATAAGGCAATCGCTGCAAGAGCCCTGTGCCTCCTGCCTGGTGGCGGTGACTGGCAGTGTGAGTCAAGTTACGTCCACACGCCCACACGGGAGCACAATTAGCGAGGTGCTGCAGGCAGGGCTGCTTTCCTTGGAAAACAGAGCTGATCCCTGCAGCTGGAGGCCAGAAACTGGGAGGTGAGTCTATTCCAGCAGGGAAGTTGCTGCCATGGAAGGGTATGGGACTGATCTTGCCTCCACGCCTGCACAGATCAAAGGGCATAAGAGGCTGGGAACAGACTCCTTTCAGTGACATGAAGTAGCAGCGTGAACTCAGACCTGGGACAGAGTAAATACGTGTGTGTGTGTGTGTATTTAACACAGCATATAGGCAAACTCAAGAACTTTGCCACGGGATGTAGCTACAAGAACATTTAGCCAGGTTAAAGGGAAAACAGAAAGCCTCTGAATTTTCTGTTGGATACAAGTTTTTTCACAGTAACTGGAAGGAATTATCATGATTTTGAAAGAGATGTTAATCTCAATGATACCTAGTGCAGGCCAATATTGATTATTAGAGAGCAGACAAAGACCTAACTTAGGATCCGGGTTTTTTCGTCCCATGAGGGTAAATTCTAACATTTTACTTCTTTCTGGCACTCTCCTGGTGCTGCTGACTGAACCAGGACATGGCAATAGATAGACCTTACTTCTGCCATTATCTGTGATCTTATGAAATAATCTGCCCTATCTCTCTAGAGAGGTCTGAACTGCATCTTCTAGGCTATGTGATACGTTTCAATACTCCCTCCCCAGGGAGCTTCCATTTGCCTGGCTCTGCATCCCCAAGACACATCACTGGTGGGAATTCTTCACCCCACTGACAAAACCTTTCCTTGATGTCATGGTGCTTACTCATTGCTTGGAAACCTGCAGATGCTTTGCCCTCCTAATCAATTTTTAGAAGCGGCTTGGTGCCATTTGCCCTCCCTTGATCCTTCCAAAAAAAGCGATTCCTTCCAAGCTGGGCAGTGCTGTCCCCCTTTGTCCAGCAAACTATTTATTTATAATTTTTTGAGGACACAGAAGCTCTCCATCCAGAACCCCAGAGCTATATATACTTGGTGTGCCTTTTTCTCATATTAGGTCTTGCAAATAAGGAAAACATCTTGCTGTGCTGGATCAAGCATTTCACAGCATCGTGCCCTGGCTCCCAAGACAGTTTGTGTTACTGGCCAGCTGCCTCTGCACATGGGTCCAGTTGCATCAGCCTCTACTCCTGCTCAGTAGTCAACGGGCCAAACTCTGTCCTTACTTGGATCCAGGGATAATCTTAGTGGAGTTGCAAAGGTAAAAACAAAATTAGAATTGTGCCTCCTCTTCCGTCCTCCCTCTCCAGGGAGGAGAGGCAGAAGATTAATGGCAGCTTGCTTTGCCCGGTGTTTTCCATCTGTGCAAAGCTATTCACTTTCTGGGACGGTCAGCCCAGGACTGTTCAGATCATTGTGGCTGTGCCGATGCTTCCCGGCCGCCCAGAAAAGTTTATTTTGCATGTGTATGCTAAACCACCAGTCTTTTAAAAATGCATGCCCCAAAATGCTGGTGCTACTATGACATATGAAATACTGGTGAAGATGGTAAGATTTGAAACTTTATTTCAATAAGTTGCTCCTGGAGGCAGGTATTTCATAATGAATTCAATTTTTTTTGTTGGTAGCCTTCATAGCTTCAGAGGAAACCTTGAAGGAAAAAATAAACCCCTTGTAACACCAGAAGGCAAGTAAATCTCTTTCTGTCAAATGTATTTCTTTCTGAAGTCCTATAGGCATTCTCAGAGTGAAATAATTTTGGTGTCCAATCTATCTCCTTAGTTAAGAATTTACTAGCATTGCATAAGCTTCCCGTAACAAGGTAACCAGATATAAATTGACTGCTAAAAATAGCTTTACTGTGTTAGTCAATCCCTAGTTAACTTGCTTCAGCTGTCTTCAAAGATGCTGTTTAAATCCATCCATCTTCTGGAGGCATGGAGGATACTGATACACAGACAGAGGTACATGTCAGCTCATGATAGTTTGTATTAATTACTAGGCTATATGTGTGTTTGAACATAACTCTGGGAGTGATGGAAATCAGCCTCAAGGGAAGAGTTTGACATCAGGCTTGTCCTGGGATTCTCGAGAAGAAAAGGAAGATAAACTTGAGATACTGAAGGGAAATTGTTGGAGGGGCTTCCAAGATCTTGTCTTTGCAATGCCAGTAAATTGAGAGAAAAGGGAATGCTGTGTGTCTTACTGGAACTAGATTGCTTTGCAAGGAAAAGGTTGTTCATGTAAACCATGTTCTGATCTAGGCCAGGGTAATGACTCTGGACACAAAAAGTCATGAAAACTGTTTCCCTGTGGATTTGTGCCCAGTATTTCCCTTGTCACTCCTTACCATGCAACAACTCTCTCTCTACAGTATGACTGCTTGCCATGTTTGTTTGTCCTGTGGCCCCTTCATCAACTCCTCTCTTCTTGCTAGATCTTAGTAAATGATCACATACCTATTTTCAAACTCAGGACCTTCTGGCCAAGCACAATAGGTAATTGCTGGAATCACATTGTAGCTTTTCACTTGTCAAGAGAGCATTAGTTGGCCTCTAGCTTCTATAATCTGCCATTGTTAATTGGGGAACATAATGTCTTTGAGATTATACTGCACTGGTTGAAGATTCTTGATGGAGTCAGACGACCCACATTTCAGCATAAGCCAAAAGACAGTAATTTTGAGATCATTAAGATGATTTCCTTTTAGAAAGCAAGGGTACAAGTATTAGGCAAACTTGTGAGATGGAAGACTAAATCAGAGAAGACAATGACTCTGGAAAGAGGTTTGGAACAGTTATTTGAATAAAGGTACCATTTTTTTAATGCTCAGGGGAGTAAACTCAGGAGACGTTAGGGAAAAATATCATTGAGGCAGCCTAGGGGAAGGGTATGAACTGCCTAAACTCTAATCTACCACTGCTACAAGTATGGCTTTTGCTTTAGTTGTCCAGACTTCAAAAAGAGCCTTGAAGAACAGAAAGTATTCCAAGTTAGTGGATTGAATGGGCAAAGAATAATGCAAAGAATTGAAAATCTCCTGTATGAGACAAAGCCAGTCTTTTTATCCCAGCATTTCAGGGGTCCTCTGCTGTTGTCTCAGAGGGTCTTGCTGTGGGCTCGGACCTTTTCATGGTTGCCTCTGGCATATTCAGCCAGCACCTTGTTTTCACAGCACAGTTCCTGACTGTCCTGACCCCTGTTTTCAGACTGAGGGTTTGACTGAGGCAGCAGGAGGTGGGCAAAGTGACTTTTGGAAGGCTCTGCAGAGTGACTCAGCACCTTGGCTCCGGTTACGTGACCCAGAATCCACTTGGCACAAAATCTGCCTCTTCTCACTGCTGGTCCACTGCTCTGCCTGCTGCAGCACAGCTTGTCCTCGCCCTCACTCACCCCGACCCTTACTCTGGGACTCTGCTTCCTCACCCTTTCTGTAGCCACCAAGACAGCTCTTAACTTGGCCAGGGCTTTTCCCTTTCAGGTCCTCCAGGTATCATTGATCCAGATAAGTTTGAGTTTTGGTCCTGTCTGAAGACAATAGATGGAAGGTACTTCTGCCCCACACTGCCACGTCGCCCCTAGCTACTCCTACATTTCCCACCCCCATGCTCCTGTTCTGCATCAGCCCTTTGGAATTCTTTTCATCTCCAACCCTTGCAACTCGACTGCTTCTTCCTGTCTGGATCGCAGTTGAAAGCTCCATTTGTTTAATTTGGCTTTTAATTGACCTCATCCAATGCTTGTTGATGTCTCAGCTAATCTGGGTTTCTCCTCTGCTTATCTAGTGCAGTCCTTTGAAGTCCCCAACACGATAAAGTGTCCTGTAAGAGAGAATGAAAGATGAATGGGACAAAATTTCCCATCTAGCTCTCTCTGTCCAGTTAATATTTTAGTAGTCCTTCAACACTGAGGCGAGAAGGAGGCTTCCAAGCAATATGAAACAATTTATGTTCATTGTCACTTAGCTGGAAATTTTTGTGACAACCTCTGTGAAATAGTGACATAATTCATCTCTCCATCTGTCAATAAAAGCAGGTAGCACAAGCCTGCTCTCCACAGAAGTACTGCAAAGCCTGCATCTCTCAGCATTTGTGAACTGTTCAGACGTCGTTGGGGAGGATGCGAGAAAATATTTTGCTGCCAGTGCTGTTTGCAGTTACCAGGTTTGTCTAGGGCAACTGGGGGAGTTAGATAAGAAAATCCCACTGAAATGAGAGCTGGGGAGAAAAGATGGGTGAACATTATGCACCTAAAGCTACCTCTTCACATAATCAAGCAGAATCACAGGGTGGGTGGGGTTGGAAGGGATCTCTGGAGATCATCTACTCCAACCCCCCTGCTAAAGCAGGTTCACCTACAGTGGGTTGCATAGGATTGTGTCCAGGTGGCTTTTGAATATTTCCAGAGGAGACTCCACAACGTCTCTGGGCAGCTTCTTCTAGTGCTCTTACCTGATCTTAGCTAAGACATACCCCTTCACCCTGCCTGTGTCTGCAGAGGCCAAAATGGGTTTTGTCAGCCTCCCTTTCTTGACAGAAGCATGAGCTAAAAAGAGAAGCCAGGTCTGGCTTCTCAGCTGAACTCAGAATTTTCAGGTAAATGAATTTCTGAGGTGGTAAAGCTGGATGGGACTTGGGGTCCCACCTTAAGTCCAAGTGCCATCATCTCAAGGCATTTGGTTTGCTCTGAACTCCAGGACTTCTACTGGAGGCAGAACAAACATAGCTGGAGAGCTTGGATATAAAAAAGAGGCTCAAGCACCTCAGACTGCTGCTAAAAGCAGTGTTTAGGAATCTGACATTAGTACCTGAACTCCACTGACAGCTAACAGCATTTGGGCTCCTAAGCAGTAGTATGTGTTCTTGCCTTCAATGGTGGATGCTTTAAAGCTTCCAATTTCCAAAGTCGAAAATGGCAAGACAAATGCATCCTTAGTGTAATGGATACAGTCCTCATTGATTTCAGCTTTTGGGAGATTATAGTTATGAAAGTGTTGTGTGCAAACTTTGCAAAGAAATAAAAGACTTTGCAGAGGCACAGCAGGGAGCATTACAAATCAAAGGATAAGTTCTGCAAAGCTGTTTGCTCATGAGTCACTGCATGAACAGAGTCCAGGACTCAGAGGAAATAAAAGGGTCTTACTAAAAGCAGCATACCATTGAGTGTGTTTGTATATATGTGCAAAGCCCAGTCTTAGCTCCAGAGCCATCACAAAGACTGAAAAAGTCCATGGCAGGAATTTAACTTGGTTCTGTCAGATACAAGCCTGTTATTTTCATCCTGCGACAGTGAGCTCCACTCTTCACTGTGCAACCCAATTCTGAGTTCAAGAGCTTAACATTCTGAGCTATTCATTGTTAATGTTATTTACTCATAAAAATCACTGTCTGAGAATGCAGAGAAATGCATTAAAATGTGTAATGCAATGGAAGCTTTGGATCAAACTCAGATCTGTGCCAAGAAAGGAAAAGATCCCATTCCCAGGTACTCTCCAGATGTGCAGAACTAGGCAGTTAGATATGGACGCATAAACTTTTTAACCTTTTTTTTCTTAATCTTGAAGTTCCTCATGCAAACTTTTTAATAAAATTGCAGCGTAAAAATCCATTGCCAAAGGGCACAGTGAAATGTTTCAGCTGAAAAAAAATATTCTAAGAGCTGGTGAGTCACTTAATGTCCAGTTGAGGACTTAGAAAAATTTAAAGAACTGTATGGAAACAGAACTGTGCTTATCACCTTGGCAGAATTAAAACTGGGAACTCCTGGAACAGGTCTTCTCTAAGTGGTCCCCTTTTCAAATTTATTTGCAATGTGGTTCTTGGAAGAAAAAGAGAAAAAGTAATGGTGCCTGTCTTCATTCCCCTCTCATAGATACCATCTGGATTGCAGACGAGTCACCCAAATGAAAATTAAGCTTGGTAGGAAAAAAAGCCTCTCATGTGTCTTTCTAAACTGATATTTTTGCTATTTGCATTTTGCACCAACTGAAACGAGACCAAATTTTCTGGTAGCGAGTGTGTGTTAACATGACTTGTATTTTATGAAGAAGAAAAAAAATAATCATGGCAGTCATTTAGCTGTAATGGCCAAGATATAAAATGTCAGTTTTATTTACGGCAAGTAGCTGGGTAGAAAATATGTTCTGGCATCACTTGAGATTTCAAGAACTTTGTTTTTCTTTTTCTCTTACTGCATGAAATAATGCTGTATTCTTAACAAACAAACAAAGCAAAACAAAGACAGAAACAGCCCTCCCCAGCAAGAGGGATCATGTTCTTCTCCCCAGATAACCACCTCCAGAGTGAGGGGACCTGCTAGAAATGCAAGGACACAAAAATCAAATCCTGTGCAACAGGGACTTAAACCCATGCTTTCCATCTCCGAATTTACATGGCAATCACCGGATAAATGGGCACTCTGGAACTGCCGTTTTCTGCTCTGTTTTTGAATAAAAAATCCATGCTTGGACATGAAAACTGTTCTTGTCCTAAAAAAAAAAGAAGTGTCACTGAAGTCAGTCCACCCTTGCCACGTGTGCAGCTGTCAATGAACCCACATTTTCCGACAACAAACACTTCCATCGGAAAATTCCTCCCCAGCTCTCAATGATGAGCACTAATTTATTCCTTCTCCGAGTCCCCAGAGCTGCTCCCAGAGTCAGCAATACCCAGGCTGTGGCTGGGAAGACAGCAGCCACACTGGGACTCGTGCACTGCAGCAATCTGGCTTTGTGTTACTGGTACATGAGTGTAACATTGCGGGGGTCTCCTGATTTGCACCTCTGGTGAACCTACACAGAGGTCTTTAAATCACTCAAACACCACCTGAATCAACTTCATGAGCAGGTCTGACCAAACTGAAGAAGCTAGGATTTCTGGGGATGGTTTTTTACATATAGTTTCATTCTCCCTCTGTTTATTGATTTTCCTGTGGTTTATCGATCTCTTTTCTCAAGGAGCCTTCCTTATGAGGCCACCATGTCACCGACCACAGACAGCTAAAAAGCTGCCCTGGTATGGTCCTCTTATCTGGATGTGAAAAATGACATCAGGCAGAGCCCTGCCTCTTCTTACACTGGTAAATTGGACAAGCCAGGTTCTGTAAGCACTTCTTTTTTAATGCTTCAAAGAGACACTATCTGTCCAAAACGAGCCGAGTATGGATTTCCAAAAACAGACTTAGATCTCTCAGCCAAGCACATACTGGAGCTCTGGTTCTTCTATCCCATGACAGCAGAATTATAAAAAGCAGGGCAGTCCCTGCTACTTTTTAGCTTCTGCTTCTACTGGCATCCCAGGGTTTCCTTTTCCAATCCAGCAGAATTTTGGGACATAGGCCAGAAAGTGGATTCTCAAAATCTGGATCTGCACAGTGTGTAGCCCCAGTTTAAATCATCTTTCCCCATCTCTGGACTGGTTGTTCTAGGGGGCTAATGAGGCTTTGTTAGCAGAAGGGTACAATGGGTCTTCTGAATGCCTTTGAGTGGGCAGGCCCTACTTCCAAAAATAGCTTGCTTTTTCTTCTGTTAATTAATGTAGTGTTAATTGCAGCATTTTCCTTAGACTGAGAAACCTCATCTGCAGCATTTGCCAGACATCGTGTGCAAGGGCTGCATGAGCCAGGCATTTTTAGCTCCTCTAGAAGGAGTTTGGATAATGAGTGCAACATCCAGGGCAAAACTGCTGGACTCCCCACAGGAACCAGGAGCCCACCTGCTATCAGAGGGGGTTATGAGTTGAAGGTTTTTGAGCATGTTGTACATAGGTGTCTGTCAGTGCCATTTAGGAGAATGGCTCTGGAGGATGTGTCTCTGTGAGAAGGAAGGCAAGCAAGACCCAAAGACTGACAAGGAGGAATCATTAGACACCCAAGACAGAAGCCCAGCTGTACTGAAGAAGGGCTTCTTCCACGAAGAGTCATCGCACCATCAAAGTAGTTGAAATATGTAAAACTCCCTGAAGGATAATGAGATTTCTAGCTTGTAAGGCCTTGGGAGACTGAAGGAGGTCTTAGGAAGGGCACAGGCAGAGTGAATCTTACTTTAGGGTAGGGAGATGGGCTAGGAGTTTCTTCCAGCTCTGTTTGCCTAAAGTGCTTTATAGATACAGGACTTTGAGCTACTGAATGAAGACCTTACATAATCCACTGTAAAATGAACAACAAATTGAAGAAAAGTATAAACTGCACATTTTTTAAAGAACAGAACAGTTTACCTAGGTAGGAATGGCCTTGGTCCTCAGTAGCCTGATGCAAAAGTCAGGATAAAGTGCTGACAATTATGTGGTCCTCAACACAGTTATAAGCTTGACACAGGATACACGAGGTCTGCTCCTCTAATGTGCTGTTGGAGTTTATTTTTGATTTTTGAGTGGATTATTGGCCTTAACTAATTCATTGCTGATAATGGGACCAAAAAGAGATTGTAGCAGTGAGATACTAGAATAGATGGACTGTGGAAACCAACTTTCCTCTATTGCAGAGCACAAAAAGCACAGGAAAGTGGGCTGAGAAGAAAATGCTCCTGTTACCACTTCCTCTCTCAAAAGCAGGACTATACATGTCACCCTTAAACTTGTGGACCTTAATTGGCAAAATTGTTCTCTCAGAACCAGAGTAAAGTAATTTCTTTCAAGGCCATGCTTCAGTGATTATCCCAAACAAAGCAATCATCTAGCAAAACAAAAAACCCCCAAATCCCCATATTTCAACCACAGCTGATGCCTAACATGAATGCCTGGAATATTTACAAGAACTAAATTTGTACTGCAGCCTTCACAGTTTCTTTCCTTGGTATTAGCAGTCACATTTACCATGGCAAATGACTGGCATTTACTATGGCAAATGAGTGAGAGAAGAATTTGTAAGGTCATAAAAATCATGGGTGTACATGTTATCCATGGTGAATGGTTGGGGAGGAGCAAGTACATTCTCTGATGTTACCCCACCAAAACATCACGTCCCAATTTCAAGGACTGATTAAAACTAATTAAAGGCCTATTCAACATATCTGTTCATTAAGTACAGAATATCAACAATGTTCAGTGGCAACATATGGGAATGCATCTTGGTACAGAGCATGTATTAAGAGCTATACTGTGCCAAAAACTACTCTAAATTATGCTGTGTTGGACTTGAGCAAGTGATGAAGTTACTCAGACTAAGCTGCTTTCAGAACTGATCCTAATAATCAAAGTACAAAAATGAACATTCCTTGGGGTACACACCTTTGAGTACATGTTAAACCAAACTGGAAAATATCTGGGCTAAAGAGCTCCTGTCAGTGTTGCAGACTCATGCACTACCTCTTCACTGCTAAGGGAAGACATTTTCCTTGAGAAGTTATTCTGCAGCTTGCAAAAGACCAGACTCATCCCTATCCAAAGGCTGCAGCACAAGCCATGTTAAAAGAGTCTTTTTTTTTAGACAAAAAAATGTGTAAGAAATATAATTTTGATACCCAGAATAAGGGTCTTCTGAGTTCTTTCAGCTGAAGAATTGTCATAGTTTTAAGGCATTATTCTCCTCCTTAGGTTCCTGGTTCAGCAAAATGCTTCAGCACGTGGTCAATTCTAATCACTTAAGTCATCTATTCAAGTCAGAGCTTAAACACTTTGCTGAATTGTGTTTGAAGTGGGGAACGAGAGCTTGAATTTTCAAAAGTCTCTAATTGCAATTAGCTATGCCAAGGGTAGTTTTTCATCTTATTTCTGTATTTGGTGGACAGTTTGGATTAGAAAAGAAATGGCTGCAACTCCTGTTTTATATACAAAACTCTTCTGACTACATGATGGGAGATTGTAATGCAGAGCTTTGTTTTAGAACAGTTTTGCCCTGGAATTTATTCCAACTTTCCAAAATAGAAGCAGAAGTTATCTCAAAATCCCAATCTGTTTTATGAGAGCCTTAGGTCTTGTAATTAAGATACTGTGGCTTAACAAGTTACCAAGCATCAGCTAAGCTGAGGTAATTGTCTGGATGCAAACCTTATAGTAAATGCTTAACCTAAATGCTGAGTCAATTTATCCCTGGGCAAATGAAGAATAATGTAATTTAACACTTCAGACTAAGCTGAAATGAATCACTGTGTGTTTGCCACAGGCAAAGAGAAGAGATGTAGGGAGTTGCCCCAGCTGAGGAGAGGCACGGTAACTCACACCTCTGGCCACTTGAGAAGTTCAGGCATTTTCACACTGATGGGAATGGAAAACAACTGGTACTTAGCAGTTCTGCCACATTCTTCTACAGGTGTTTAACCACTTACTGGTCTAAGGAGGGAGTCCAAATGCAGCACATTCAGTAGTGACTGAAATGGCCATTTGATGACATACAATGAGGCTGACGGTTCTCAGCCCATTTCTGAAGAATATGTGTCCATCACAGAAATTGTTCATGTGAAAAGTGGATCTTTGAAAAAGTGAAAAGGAACAATCTGTCCATCTGTATGAAGCTAATGAGATGCCCAGGAAAAAAAGACGATCAGGGAAAGGTGTGGTAGAAATCTGTATGTATATCTTTGAAAGGATGAATAGGGAATGATTCCCCACTGACTCTTCCCATCCAAGTACTCGGGTATATCAAAAGAAGCTAAGTGGCAGGACAAAGAAAGGAACAGAGGATGCTTTTTCATGCATTTTGCAATTCAGCTGTGGAACTTCATACTGCAGTTTTCTGTGGTTGGGGAAAGTTTATTTGGGTTCAAAAATATTTAGACAAATTCACAAGAGTAAAATACACAAAAGGGTTTAACAAAAAAAAACCCATTTTGTCTCAGGATGATAGTGAGCCACAAATTTTTTGGTCTTGAAGTACCTGAAGGAGTCAGACAGAACCTGGATCCATGGGCAAGTGACCACACATATCAGTTATGGGGGCACAGTGCATGTGAAGCATGGGTATGTGATGAAGGATGAATGGAGAAACTCTTGCAACCCTTAAAGCTTTTGGAAGACATCAGCTTGAGTATAAAATGTCAGCCTCAGCACACAACGAGGGCCAAGACTGGGCCACAGGGGTGAACTCATCTGTTGCTTTAAACCAGAGGCATTTTAAGGAAGTGATTTCTTCAAAGCAAGGGTAAAGCATTCTGATGAGGTGCGTGGAAGGGGGTTAATCTACTGGGAATTTGGCATGTTCAAGTGTGTACAATAATCTTTCAGGCCTCTAGGGTTTGGATTTGATGGGGGTAAGAGGCAGCTGTATGCAGATTCATGAGGAATGAGGTCAGGAACTGAGGCAATTCTTGCCAGATACCTTTGCCTGGTGATTTTATTGCAGCCATGTAAGCAACCAGGGGAACTTAAGACATTTATCAGGTTTGATCTACAGACCACAATGACTGCACATAAGATACTGGAAGTAGCAGGACACTTATTAAATATTCATTTACTATTCAGAAAAGGAAGAGAAGTTGTTCAGTGTGGTTCAGTAATAGACACAGAGAATCCTTTAAATTACTATTTTCTTAAAGAGAAGGAACTGATTTGAAGCCCATGGAAGTCAAGGACATATTGAGTTATGGGAATGTGCCATGTTGTTTTAAATCTATGGGAAGACAGATGGAGAACAGAGCACGACATTCAAGCATCTTTTACAATGGTCAAAAGGTTAAAAGTGAGTTTAGCTTGAACCTTGAAGACTTTAAAACTCTATCTCAACTGTCTATGATGAGATGGAGACTTGGCAACTTGCAGAGGTCTTTCCCAGTTGCAGGAGCAGACCGAAATAAATTTGATTTCCTTCCACAAAGGCAGGCATAAAATTTTCTGCTTATGTAGGGATATTCAATGGATCAAATGGGTAGTACTCAAGATGGGGGAATAAATGGCAAATCAGCAGTTCTGCATTGTCCAATAAGAATTTGAGGGGGTGGAAAATGGACCAGACAAAATGGGAGACAGGGTTTCAGGCTGCACTGACAAATGGGTGTATAAAGGAGGACATGGCCTTATGAAGTGTCCAAAACAATGATCTCCAATTCAGCATCAGCGAAGTCTTAGCTGAAGTACAGGGCCCTCACACTTCAAAAAAGGGACAAAGCAACTGGTGAGATCCAGAGGAAAAATAAGAGGCTGACCGAGTATCTAGAAAACTCTAAAGGAAAGACTGAAAACTTTAGTGTCCAACACACTCTCTACCTTCACGTTCTAAAGAGGAATGGATATAGAGGAAGATGCTGAAGAGCTCTTGGTTTCCGTGGTGCACAAGAAGAGAGACTGCAGGCTTGAAGAGGTATGGGAAATGTCAGTTTTGCACTGGGAAAATAGCAAGGGGAGTGAAGCTGTGAATTGCCAGCCTGGTAATTTAGGGTATCTCCACAGCTGAAGGCTTAAAATGACAAGTTAGACATCTATCTGTGAACAGTGATACAGGCTGAACACAGATACAGGCAAGGCATGAGCACTTCAACAACCTTCACATGGGGAGCTGCTCACAGTGACCTTCCTTCCCAAAGGCCTTCCTTGTCATGGACACTTCTCTGGAGTACCCTTTGTAGTGGAGCAATGGGCACTTCTG
The DNA here is from genome assembly GCA_013397055.1 of Pachycephala philippinensis. NCBI lineage: Eukaryota > Metazoa > Chordata > Aves > Passeriformes > Pachycephala > Pachycephala philippinensis. Next base: position 249,239 of record VWZT01006494.1, read on the forward strand.
TTGTCTAAGATGCATTTACACCATTTTTAGTCCAGAAACCATGCAAGTACTGTGAGATGACTCCAAAGATTTATGCAGCTTTTGGTCTGATGTCAGGACAAAGAAAAATAACTGCACAGTGGGAGAAAATGCAGTTCTTTTTTCTTTTTTTTCTTTTTGCCAAGTTAACAATTTTAAACTTTGTAATCAACTTTCTGCCACATCAGAGGCCTTTTCAGAGTATCTGATTAATAAAACACTTTTTGATTTACCTTTGTTTGTGTGACTTCTTTATTTATGTGATTTGTTGAAGGCTTCAGAGGTAATATACCAAATCATCCCCAGTGAAAAGTGCCTGGATATTTATAGGTCCCTTTAAATCACCTCCTATCCTTGGCTGCTATGTATTCAGCTCCATAACCACAGTCCTGCTTTCTGTGCTCTGCATCTGTAAATCTCTTGGTGTCCATGGATCATGTTTTTTACTGTTTCTTACACAAGGACAATGTTATCAACAAGACTGCTAATATGGGTTGTAGATGCTCTGATGGAAACTCCTCGAGACTGGGGAAGTGAAAACACATCTAAGTGTCCTTCTCCAACTCTTCGTGCTTATATTAGGATCAGAATCACTGTAGACATTCTGTGCATATATTTAAGAGCAAAAGAGGGGTGCTTCCTAAGGAATACAGATCTAAGACCAAATTTTTAATGCTAATATCACTCCACAGTCCAGGTAGGGATCCCCACTGGATAACATTCGTGACATGGCTACCTCTGTTTTGAAGCATCCCAGAGGTGACATGCTGAATCCAGGTTCATGAAATGCTATATGGAAGTTAGACTTCTGTTTGTTTCTTGTTCCCATAACATCACCTGGGAAGATCAGCTGTGTCAGTACTTTCTCCCACGTGAAGATCTTTCCCTTTAAAGTTTCTATTTCTCTGGCTCTTTTGAGGACAGTACAAAAAGACTTCCCAGAGACCCAACAGTATTTTCCTCTGGGCTCCTGTCACATGCATTCCCGTGAACAAAACTCTGGTTTCTACGTGTTCAGTGAAAAACCTACCTGTCCCTCCAGAGTCTGTGATTTCAGAAGAATCATTGCTAGGTCTAATTTTAGTCTCTAGTGAATGAATGCAGGCAGAGAGCAACACAAGCAGCATAGAGTGGTGAGCAATTTCTGGTGAAAGAAGAGTTGCAGAGGAAAGTAGAGCAAAGTCACATCTGCTTATATCAAATGTCATCAAGCAAAAACCTTCACATTTTTTGTTACTTTACCAGAGAAAATGAGAATCACTACTCAACTTTTTCTTAAAGTCACAGCTTAACTCCAGGATATACCAAAATTGACCTCTGAGCATCTAGAGATGCCAAACCCTGTCTGCATTGTTTTGGGGTGTCCTGGTGTTAAGCTATTAGAGTAACATTCAGTTTGACCATCCCACAAACTTTCTTGCATTCCGAAAGTGAAGTAGTTGTCAAGTCTCCCATATGTAGGGCTCCGACAGATAAAAATGAATGGTCATATCTTTCAAGAGGCTTAATAAAAATATGTTTTATTTTCCATCCTTTGGGATGCCATACAGATAGCATCATAAAAGTCCCCGGATCATTCAGTTTATGGCTATGATGGAAAACATATTAAAAACTCCCCCTATGATGATAATATTCACTGGGTCCTCCAGCCCCCTCTCCTCCCTGCTGTCAGTCTCTAGTGATGAGTTCAGGTGCAGCAGAAACTCAGGAAAAGTAGTGTGACAGCAGGTTTAATTTCAGTTGGGAACTAAGATGGGGCCAAGATCACTGAAGGTGATTTAAAGAAGGTGGGGTTGAACCTTTCACTAGAGTTTCAAAATGCTCTGTTTTTCTTAATGTATGATTATGCTGGTCCCTATGGATCAACACTGGATTTATGTTTGCATAAATGCTTGGCTGTAAATTAGAAGAAGTTTTTGAGCCGTGCTTCACTAGCTGTAAGACATAGATTTGCAGTCCCCGCTGAGCCATCAACCATCCTACGGGAGATAAGCCAAGAGGAACTTGACTCTTGGGCTCAGAAGCAGTGGTGAAACATGGAGGACTGTCAACATTTCTGGAAGACATGATGTCTCTTTTACAGACTAGTTGTTTTCCTGTGCTAGGGCTGGGACAAAGAAAGTAGGAGGCATTTGATTTCCCAGGTATGTGTTCTTGTGGTTAAGAGAAGAGCATGACTAAGAGTGGATGGTATTTGAATTTGTATGATTGGAATTGAACCTTGCTCTTGCCTGTTGAGTGACGATCTTTTCCAGAGGGCAGAATTTCAGGTTTGTTGCAGGTCCTGTAGGCTAGTGTAGCAGCTGCTGCTGGATGGGGTGCTCCTTGCATCTGTCTCTCAGGCTACAGAAACTAATGCCTAACCATGCCACCCCAATTATGTATTGAGCCTCAGGCAGACCTTTGGGCTATTTGTTCAGCTGGGGCAAGTTTTCCTTCTTAATCTTTTCAGCTTGGCAGGAGCCCTGCTGAGCACACAAGGAAGCTCATCAGCTGCTGGCTCAATGTTTGGACAAGGGGATAACTCCTGCTGGGGCTGGTGAGCTCCACTCCTGTCTAATTTACATTGTTATTTATTCTGCAGGCATTCCTGTCCTTCCTGAGTACAAGCTGGCTTTTCAGCACGTTTACAGCCACACTCCCACAGTGAGCTCAGCAGCGACAGGCAACTACACACAGAAGCAACAGACCCTTGCGTGGTGGAGAATGGTGCTTGTAAACCAGCAATAAGAGGCCATCCCCTGCTGTGGGGGACTAAGGAGTCTGATTCAGCAGGTTCCATCTGCTTCAGGTTCTGGGGCCTTGTATTTTGTTCAGATTGCTGTAGTTGTCAAGTCAGTTTTCCAGGTATGCATCGCTCCCAAGAAAACCTGGAAACTACATGGTTGTTTGTTCTCCCTCCTCCACGTGATGTTAGAGTGACTTGGTCAAAGGTATGTGAGCAAAGGCACAATGCATGTCCTAATGTGACCACTGGGACACTCAGAAGTTCAGACCTGCTTGTTCACCCAGAAAGGGCTGCACAGGGCAGGCATGCACAGGTCTGCGTGACAAAACCACGAGTGCAGAGCTTGGTGAGCCCACAACAGCTGGTGCATGGCAGGAGATCACCTGCAGGGACTGCCTCCACACCGGGATGTAGCCAAAGTCTCTAGTCTTTAGCCTTGGGAAGAAATGCCTCCTCTTCAGGACTGATGCCACATCTGAGGTTTGATTAAGCTATATGGAGTAAAAGTCACTTCTCCATGCCAGAGGGAACTATCCATAAGCAGCAAAATAGGTTCTTCGTGGTATGAGCTCAGGGACCCTGCCATGAGCTCTGTTGCCTGGGGCTCAAGGAAGAAGAGAAAGGAGCAGCTGCTCTGTCACTCCCACTGGAGCAATTGTTTCAGCCAGACCTGTGAGGTGATGGGATTAGGAATTTGCACTCCACCAGAATCGTGTATACAGTATCCGAGGCTGGACCCCTGCTCACCAGGGGAGGGAGATGTGAATAGTGGGTCCTGGGGTGATGGAAGACTAGCACTTTGAGAGATCTTTAGCTCATAATCTGTACCCAAATTTTCAATGAGCCAGTCCTTGTTTTCTCTTCTGTTTGGTGAAATGAATGTTTCCCTCCACCCCATGAGAACTGTTCCGGACATAAAATCCATTTGCTGTCTCAAAGTACTCGGAACCCTTTGGTGTTCTGTGGTCATTTGAATTTCTGTTCTGACCAAGACATTCTCCTGGAGGAACAAAAAAGAAGAAAACATCACTGTAGACTCCCTCAGCCTGTAAATTATATCTTGGAGAGTCTGATGGGTGTGACAAAATCTCACACTTCATCTTTTCACTGTCACTGCCTCCTCTTGGTGTACCCTGCCCTGCTCCTGCAAGTCAGAGATCAACTTGGGGTGGCCACAACCTCTTGTTAGTGGGAATGCAATCAAAACGTGCCGCTCATTTTGAGAAACAATCGAGTCTGCTGGGATGGAGTCAAACCTTGTCAGGGAGGAATGGCTTTGGTGCCTTCTTTGACAACCAGCTACACCTGTCTGAAACATTCCTAAGACAATTGAGAAGTGGTAAATAAAACATCACTGGATGGACACAGCCTGCTGTAAGAAAAAACCTGAACAAAAATGATGTCTCTTGCAACAGCAGCTGCCAGTGTGGGATTTTTACTCCATGGTGATTGCCTCCTGGACTAGATCTGCCCGCCACGTAGTGCTCCTGATGGGCACAAGGCTCAGACTAGGGACTGCTGCTCTCAACAGAGTGTCACCTGGGAGGTGATGAAGACAAACAAAGGCAACTCTTTGATTTTTATAGCACATCTAAGCCCTTTCTTTTTTAGGGTTGGATTTAGCTCAGAGCCCATGGCTGCCTGATGACGTGTGAATGGGATGTCGGTGAGGAACTGACCTTAGAGCTGATGACAAGTTGTACTGGCAAGAACTGGTGTAGCTGAGTGAAGGCTGAAACCACGTAGCAGCAAAACCAAGGTAGGTTTGGCGCAGGGTGCAGGAAGCAGGCACAAATATGTGGGATGGCAACTACGGATTAACATAGAAGCATTATGTCACAGGGATGATTAGGGCATGGGTGGCTCAGGAGAGAACAGCATCTTAGGAAAAAACCCCACCAAAATCAAACAAACAAGGTATGAGACTGTGAAAAGCAAGCTGAGCTGCCACACGTGCTGTCTCTGTATCACAGTCCTAATTTAAGTGAAATTTACAGCAAGAATTATGCTTTTCCCCTTCCTCCTCCTTTTCTTCTGGAAGTACTTGTTTTCTTTTACCTGGGAACAGAGGACACCCTGTCTGTAAATCTTTATGGCTTTCTTGCAGTTTTATATTACTTGTGTAGCTCTGAAATACTCCATCTTGGCCTTGCCTTCCCTCAGGAAATTTTCTCATGTTCAGATTTATTTTCAAAGTGGCCCCAGCACTTCAGGAAGGCAAAGACTATGCAGCTTCTTACATCCTTCCTGTACTATGGGCAAGGATTTTCATGTCACCTAGAGAATTCATTTATGTGATTAGATATACATGTGCATAGATCCACACAGTCTTTTGCAAGCAGGCAGGCAGGACATGTTTTGCCCACACTCCAAACCGGTCCAAAAGCTATGGAAATGCAATCACAAGGTGCTGAGTGGCAACAAATATAATCTACTTCTCAAAAACTCTTATTAGCTGGGCTCAGCAATGCACTAAAACAACTGCATTAGATCCCACGTGGACCTGGCTTGTGTTGGGTCAATTCAGAGCACAATATTTCTTGAAGACTAGCCTGACATTTCATCCTATAGGGTTCTGATTCCTTTTAATGAGGTTTATCAGATTCAGATAGAAAAAACAGAACCACAGGAACAGAAAAATCTCCATGGACCACCAGCCTGGATATCATGGCTGAAGAACCTTTCTGTAAGGACTAGCAAGACCCCAAAATGAAGTGAACAAGACTGATGTTGACAGTTTATTACAGTTCTTGGCTGGATTAGTGAACATACTTTTTTTTTTTTTTTTNCATTGTATTTTAGGCCAAAAAATTCTGTGATTTATATATCATTTTAAATTTGAACCAAGAGTTCATTGATATATTTTCAGAGCAAGGAAATTTCACAGAACCGTGTTGTTCTGGAGCTAGAGCATGTCACAGAGTTGTGTCTGTCTCTGACTGCTACCCTGAGTCAGGGCAAGCAAAGCCTGCATTAATCTTCAGGGGTAAATCCACCTACCCCACATTTCTCCCATTCCCTTCTCTGCTCTTATAGCAGCAGAGGCATCCCTGTGGTCTCATGATGAATGTGATCAGGGAACTGATCTGGCTGCAAACTAGTGGAAGTATAAAAGCAGTTCAGTTTCAGTTGGATAAGCTTTCCAGTCTTAAATATCATGTGGCTGGAGCAGGACTGTCTCCTTCAGTTTGTGCTGGGTGATTCTGACTAGGAGCCAGGCTGAAGCTTTCCCTATGGCTGCTGATGCCACATCAGGACTAGATCACTGGGAGATGTATCCAACACCCCCTCTGAGCTGGTGTACCAGGCAAAAGGAGCAAGCCAGAGACTGTAACTCATCTGAGACCATCATCTGCACTGGTTTCTTCGGGGCAGTCCTTTGTTCCCTCCAAAGCCTCCTCACTTTGTGCAGTGATGTACAGACTCAGGTATCCTTGTGGATGGACCTTGATTCCTCAAGGCTTCCTGACCATAATAATAAAGACACGACCCAAGGAAAAGGGATGATTTAATGTGTCTGAAATAACTGAGCTGGCTTCCTGCCTCTACCCTTTATCTATATCTGTAAATCACAATCACTTTTGAGAGCAGGAAGAAGAAAGGCACTACAGCCTCAAGAAGAGTACAGTTTGGTGGGAAGTCTGTTAGAACAGGACCTACTTAATCTATACAGAGCATTCATGTCCCAGCACCCAGCCAGACATGTACAGACATCTAGTTGCCTTCGTCTGTCAGATGCAGTGGGGAGATTGGTGATATAGAGCACAAGAAATCAGGCTCCTGCTCTGAATCAACCTCTAAAGAAAAGTCTGCTTTGGTTTCAAAGGATGGTGGGTCATTACAGATTTCTAAACGAAACCAAATCACATCTTATATATTTGGGAAAGAAAGCAGACAGCTTTATTCAACTTTCCCATTTGAAACACTTTCAGATTGGCAACATTTTCCTCACATGTTGGCAAGGTCTCTTCTGAAACACCCAAAATTTTGGCACCTTATTCCAGCAGTTGGTTAGCCATTCTCAAAGGCCTCTGTCTAGGTGTGCAGGTGGCTGAGGCCTCAGTTTTACCACAAAAAGGTTTCTGTAGGTCCCACAAAGTTCCCTCAGACCTTCCACCAGGGTTCTGGCTGTGTTTTTTTCTGCCCCATTCCCAGGAAGTCATAGTAGGAACCACAAGGACAGGTCCAAGCTGCCCATCCCCAGAGCACAGAAGAAGAGAAAGCAGGGCAGCCAAGGAGCCTATGTTATCAGTTTTCCTGAGACATGTCAAACACCTTGGGGGGGTACTGATGGACACCTTGGAGCTCTGCATGGAGAGGTTAGGTGCTGTGTTGGGCTGTGCTCTGTTATCCTCACATCACCCTCCTTTTTCTGTCCTTGTCCCCTACCTGCTGCCAAATCACTCTTTCTTGTGAAAGGGATTTTTTTTTTTTTTAAATTTTTTTTTTTTGGCCAGGCTCTGGGCTTATCTCTAAGAAATTCAGCAGGGAGAGTGGATACCACAGATGACTGTGGGGCAGTGTATGAGAACAGGGTTAGTGCACAGAAATACCACATTACAAGACATCTCCAACACAAGTCCTGCAAGGGAAGCTCTTTGTAGAGCAAAGATCCCCTAACCCAATTGACCCAGAGTTTCTGACTCTTCTGACACCCATGTCATTCTAACCTTTAAATCACAAGTCCTACAGCAAGGGACAAGAAGAACAAAAAGCTTGAGATTTAGGACACAGCTTGTAGGCTAGGGAAACCGGATTGTGGTTCTTGGCTTCTCCAAGAACTTCCTTCCTGACGTTTTCCAAGTGGTTTAATTCCTTCTGTGTAGCAATGCTTATTGACACAATCTCCTCAGTATTGCTCTGACCCAGGCCTGAAAAATGGGGACTGTGTGGCTTTTCTTCTTTTAGATGTTTGTCAGGTCAACTTAGATGAGAAAAGTGTTTGGAGGGTGGAAGAGGAACAACAAAAAGCAATTCAGCTTGAAGGGATACATCCAGCATGGAAAACCTGAACCCAAACATTCAACTTTGGCAAAGTCATAAACAACCGAAAACAGCATGTGTTGTAATAGGAGCCTTGTGCAAGTGGCCAGTGCTCCAAAGTCAGTCTCTAATGAAGTCGTGCACATCATCAACCTGATTTTTGATGAGGCTTTTCAGTGACGGTGTGAAGCCTCTACAACAAACTACAACAAACTGTGGACAGAAAAAAAGCAGATTGGATGGAAATAACTCCCCATCTTGATAGTTTCAAGTCACTATGCAGAAACTTGTAGCCAAAAAGCATCTTCACAATTGGTGCTTTTTTCCCAGCACAATCCACATGTGTGCTTTTGAAGTTTAAGACCTTGTTGTAAAATTCTGAAAGAATGTGAAGACCATCACACACTCGAGGTGAGAGCATAAAGTGCACTCCTGGCACCTTCCCTTTCAGGGAGGAGTTTATTATGATGAGAGTCCTGAAGAACAGATTATTATCCCTTCCTCATAGGGAAAAACAAAATCTCTCTAAAATAATCCATGCCAGATCTGAGCAATGGGAAAAAAAATCCTTCAAAAAGCCAAATCTGGCAATGGGATTTATCTGGATGGCATGAGTACCTCACACCTGCTGGGCTCCAGGGGAAATTCTCACTACTTCTGGCACCACCAGGATGCTTGTCCCACACCCTGTCTCTAGTTACAACTCAGCTGCAAAGCACTGGGAGAAAAATGAGTAAAAAGGGACAGAAATGGGCCTATAATCAAGGGAAATAAAGTCCTCCTTTTCCTTCTGTCTAGCTGTTGTGAATCCCCTACAAACTCTGCAAGCAACAAAGCACATAGGATCAGCAAAGTGTCAATAAACTGCTCTCACCATCCCTTGCAGGAAGTCCCACACATCTCTTCATCCAACCCTTTCTCTTAACCCCAGGTTTGCCCTGATCCTGCCACAGGATCCCAACTTCATCAGAGTCCTCTCTGAAACCATGCACCTTCTCTTCCACAAGGCTGTTTTGGAGAGGCATGCCGGCTTACAGCTGTAAGTGTTTCACTGCTTGTTTAGACTGTCACTGACCAGGAAGCATCTGCAATGACTTTGTATGGAGGAGGCTTGGCAGCAGTACGTTACCATCTGACCTGATGTTGTGGTTGTTTAACTTTTTTTCTTATTTACTTATTTTTTTTTTTAACTTGCTCCTCCAAGGAGATCTGGGATCTGGGACATGTTAAACATTATTTTGCTGACTTTAAATTGCTTTGCAATACTGCAGTCAGCTTGAATGCCAAACTTAAGCCCATAAACTCTATTTTTAACCTTGAGTTTGTCAGTGCGATGGACACTATCATATCAAAGTATTTAAGGGTTTGTGGTAAAACTTCCTCAAAACAGTTTTTGCTCAGATTAGAATAGTCTTACTGGAAGCCTATACAGATAGGAGCTATAAAAATTGGGTTTAAAATTGAATCAGGCTGCAGGAAGAAAACAATCCTTTTTTACCATGGCAGCATAAAAGCAGACTGGTTTTGGAACGGGGATGGGTTTCGTTCATAGCAGACACATAACACCAGCCTAACTCCAACATGGTCCTGAAAGGCTCCCATGTGTGGAAGCTCCTGTTCTGCAAAACCATGCTGTATTCATGTAACAGAGCTGCTCCCTGTCAGCTCAACCAGTGGGGTTGTTTGCCTTCCTGTCCTTTGAGAGATGAACACACATCAAGTTATATTTTGAGCACCTTTGTGTCAAGGGTCCATTGCCTTGAGAATTACGAGAAGAGAGGCTTACCCTTAGGCAGGTGGCTGGCTGGGCTCACTGTGGGTGAAGCCAGTGCTGGACATCCCACATGGCTCATGTTGGATGGCTGGGAACCAGGAGCCACATGGAACTCTGTGTATGTGAGCCATGCAGAAGGGTCAGTAACACCTGTCTGTAAAATGAGGCAGAAGCTGATTAGCTTGTAGGTATACAGAGTGTTCTTCATGGAGACATTGATCTTTCAACTCCTGAAACCAGGGAGACAACTGCCTATGGAGCAGGGAGTCTGAGTGCAGATGGACACCTGGATCACCCCCAGGCAGACACCCTCTCTGCAGCACAACAAGAACACAGTGCAACCATTTCCCTCAGGAGCTCAGGTCTACTCTCCAGGAAACTGCTACCAGAAATATGATGCCACATGAAATCCCTGAGCTGTCACCACAGCAGAGTAAAGCTGACAACTGTGTTTGAGCCTATGGATGTTTTAGACAGACACTAGAGGACCAGGATGTTCTTCGTCTCCAGGAATATCACCCGGAGGGTTGTTGGGGAGTGTATGTATTTTTGTTTGTTGGCTTGGTTCTTTATTTTGTTGTTCCTTCTGCACTGAAACAAACAACCTATGGAATTAGAAAGCTGTGGAAGAACAGATTTTACCTGACAACTCAAAACCACCTTTGTGAAATCTGATGGACACTCTTGGACTTGTCTGAAAATCAGGAAATTTTTCACGGTAAATGTGCCATATCTACCCAAGAATGAAGAATACAAATAAGTCTCATATGATTATAGCTGGGTGAAAAAATGAGACATACAGATGAGGAAAAAAGACATTACTGATGAAAAATTATCTTTGAATATCACAGCAATTTACTACCTACTTTAACTGCAGTAGACTTTCCAGATATCTTAACTGGACAAGAGGATATTGCCATTACTAGGTTCTTATAGATTATATTTTAAGGAAAAAGATGAACTAAAGGAAAAGATGTTGAGATCATGAGTAGCAGTCTGAAATGACAGGCTAAATGCTCATTCCCTCAGGCTTTCATTAAGATAGACAGATGATGGATTGAGGCCTGGTTCAGCTTCTCTTGGTGCTGCTGGGGCTGCAGATACTCATCTTGGTTTCTTAGATAGCTTTTCATTGTCCATTGGGTGGTGGGCAGCTTTCAGCTTGTGCGCTATCCTCTTTTGGCTGTATCTGCACTGTTTTCACACGAGAGCCTGGAGAGAAACCCAGACAATGTCATCCCTTTCACCCACATGGCTTCCTAATGGGCACACTGCAGACTGTACCTTGTTTCTGCCTTCCAGCTCACTAAATCACCTCATGGACTGTGATGGCATCAGTAACCTTTTTGGTACTGTCGTGGTTTGGCACTGGCCTGATGCCAAGCACCCACAAGCATCGCTTGCTCACCCTCCCCTGTCACAGCTGGGCAGAGGAGAGAGGGGAAAAAATTAACTACGGCTTCATTAGTTGAGATAAGGACTGGGAGAAAACACTTCAAGGGTAAAACAGGCTTAACTTAAAGTTACAAAGTAAATTTATTGCTAACGGACTCAGAGGACGATAAAGAGAAGTAAAATAAACCCTTAAAACACCTTTTCCCCCCAGCCCCTCCCTCCTTCCCACTGACAGCGCAGGGAGACAGGGCAGGGGGGTTTGGTCAGTTCATCACCCAGGGTTTTCTTCCACTGCTCTGGTAGAGAAGTCCTTCCCCTGTGAGGCCGTGGGGTCCCCCCATGGGAGACAGTTCTCTGTGAACATGTCTGGGAGAGGAGTCCTTCCCCTGTGAGACCGTGGGGTCCCTCCCACAGGAGACAGTTCTCTGTGAACATCCCGGCGTGGGTCCACTCTCAGGAGCAGCAGCCAGACCGCACCTGCTGCAGCGTGAGTCCCTCCCAGGGCACACAGCCCTCCCAAAACTGCTGCCCGTGGGTCTCTCCTTCCACGGGGTGCAGTCCTCCAAGGACAGGCTGCTCCAGCCTGGAAGCAAGGGCCCTCTCTCTCCAC